>JAVXUP010002007.1:0-168092 GCA_033070095.1 Escallonia herrerae | reverse complement strand
ATCACTTTCCCCGTCGTCCTCTTCTTCGTGGGACTCGTCGTCCTCTTCATCTTCTAATTCATCCTCTTCATCAGTAGACTCGGTCACATCATCTCCAACACTTTCCACGTCTTCCGCGTCATCATCTACGACTTCTTCTCCTACAAGAAGTGTTGTTGGAAGAGGAAGATCGTCCTCCTCGTTGTTGACCTCAACAGGGAACAAGACACGTGGTTGGTCGGCTTGAAAGGAGTCTAGCTCACTGTCATATGTCACGGGCAATTTCTTGGACTTGATAGTTGTATACCAATGAGATTTGGGATTGGCGACGTCCTCCGCGTAAAAGACTTGTACAGCTTGACTAGCAAACACAAAGGGCTCGTCTGATGCAAGTCTTGACTTGACATTGACATCTACAATCCCTTGAGAGCTAACACGGATTCCTCTACTGCATGTGACATCGAACCACGTACACTTGAACATTACCAGGCGGTTTTGGGAACCCAGATATGTTAGCTCAACAATCTCATCTAGCTCTCCGTAAAAATCCATGCAATTCTCGGCATAACAGTCGCCGTTGACCAAGACTCCACTGTTTTGGGTTTGTTTTGTTCGGTCATCATCTTTTACGTTAAACCTAAACCCGTTGATGATATAGCCTCCATAACAGGATGTTTGTTTGTTAGGGCCTTCGGCTAGTAATTTCAAGCAGGAGGCCACTGGTCTATCCATTGACTGAACCTATTGTAGATGACGGTAAAAATTAAGGATAAATCAGTATACTAATTGGCCACAGAACTGTATATAACACATAATATAATTTCGTTAAACAATCTTACACGGATTTTGAACCACTGTACAAATTGTGATTTCCGATGAGATTCAAGTCCAGGATCAGTGATTAAAGATTCCGCATCGAACTCACTGCAAACCAATATAGTTGACTCACTTAACACACACTTTCAATTATGTACAACAATGTAAGTGAATTAAGACTTTAACTTACTCAACGAATGCCGAAACTTCATCGCAATTTAGAAGGGCATATATTGTTGCAGCACTGTACTCTTCATCCGTTAGCCATCGAGTATACGTTCGGCCGAACGGACTCCCTGGCTGCTTGAATATTGACAATTGCCCTTCCAAATTTGTGCTTGCTCTGGGGTCATTTCGGCCTAGTTGATTTAACCTTGTACCAACATCAGGCCCGAAATATTGACTACAAAAGTTTACAAGTTCTTCCATTACGTAAGCCTCCGCAATTGAGCCCTCAACCCGAGCCTTATTACGGACTTTTTTCTTTAAATGGAACATGAACCTAGAAGTTTAGCGAATCGAGTTAGGTGGAATATGAATGATAACAGATGTCGCATTAAGTGTAAACGAACAACTGTAACAATTTAAGGATTACCTCTCGAAGGGATACATCCACCGATATTGCACGGGTCCACCCATCTTAGCTTCATATGCCAAGTGAACAGGCAGATGCTCCATTGAATCAAAGAACGAAGGTGGGAAGATTTTCTCCAGCTTGCAAATCGTCACCACAATGTTCTTCTCAAGCACTTCCATGTTACTCACCCGGATCGTAGAAGAGCATATATCTCGAAAGAAATGAGATAATTCAGTCAAAGTCTCGCAAACAACCCGTGGCAACAGTCCCCGGAAGGCAATAGGAATGAATCTCTCCATGAATACGTGGCAGTCATGACTCTTCATCCCTTGGAACTTGCATTCCGATACATTGCAACAACGAGATATGTTGGACGCAAACCCATCCGGAAGCTTCAAATTCTTAACCCACTGACAGACCTTCTCCACTTGTTTCTTGTCTAGACAGTAAGGTGCTTTCGGAAGTATGGTCCTCCCACTGACTGTCCGAGGATGCAATTCACGGCGTACACCCAACTGTTGTAGATCCCTTCTCGCTTTAAGGTGATCTTTCGATTTGCCCTTGACATTCATCACTGTGTTGAACACATTATCAAAAATGTTCTTCTCAATATGCATCACATCCATGTTGTTTCGGATAACGAGCGTCCTCCAGTAGGCTAACTCCCAGAAGATACAAAATTTTCTCCAGTTGTGCTCTTTCCCGAACCCTGCAATCTTCTGATCCGGCACACCCTTACCGTGTGGTATGTCAGTATCAAGTGCCTCCAGGTGTGAGAGTACTTCTTCACCAGATGGGTAGTCCAGTGTGACAACCTCACGCTCGATTGTCCCGTCAAATTTATCCTTCTGCCTACGAAACTGATGGCCCGGTGGCAAAAGCTTACGGTGACATCCGAACCACGAGGCCTTTCCGCCGTGCTTTAACGTATGACCGGGGTTCACGCCCATACAAGCAGGGCATGCTAGCTTCCCATGTGTGCTCCAGCCACACGTCATTCCCAATGCGGGGAAATCATGTATAGTCCACATCAAAGCAGCCCTCATCTGAAAATTTTGTTTAAGGGATGCATCATATGTTTCGACTCCATGATTCCATAACTGTTTTAACTCATCAATCAACGGCCTTAAATACACATCTATGTCCTTACCGGGACTCTTCGGCCCCGGAATAAGCAACGACAAGAACATATACGGCTTTTTCATGCACATGCCTGGTGGAAGGTTGTAAGGGACAATAATAACAGGCCAACAGGAGTAAGGCGTGGTAGACTGACCGAAAGGGTTGAACCCATCGGTTGCCAGACCAAGTCTAACATTCTGAACTTCCTGAGCAAAGACTGGATGCCTGCGGTCAAACTCCTTCCACGCCTCTCCATCAGCTGGGTGTGTCAGCACATCGGCATCGTTGCTGCGAGTCTCACGGTGAGCCCTCATATGTTCAGCCGTATTGGAGGAGTAGTACATTCTCTGAAGCCGTGGTGTGATCAGGAAATATCGCAATATCTTCCATGCAATGTTTTTCTTCTTCCCTTTGTCCGGTTTGTACCTCGAATGATCACATACTGGACACCGTGACAAATCCTTATTCTCTTTCCAGAATAATACACAATCGTTATTGCACGCATCTATCCGGTCATAGCTCAACCCAAGTTTCCTCATCATCTTCTTCGCGTCATAGTACGACGGCGGTAGCTTTTCACTTTCGGGCAGTATTTCTTTGATTAAGGTAACAAACTCGTTAAAACCTTTCTCACTCAGCCCGTGGTCTGATTTCAACTGTAATAACCTACTAACCGCAGACAGCCGTGTGTGTTTCGGAGCTCCATCCCACAGCGGCTCTTCCGCAGCTCTCAACAACTCATAAAACTGATGAGCCCCCTCGTTCAGCGGTTGTGGACTGTCGTCACCCCAGTCAATATTAGCATGCCCAGCATCCATAATCATATCTCGGTAATCATATCGTGCCTCCTCCCCCACATTTAGCGACGGACATGTCCCGTCGCTAAAGATCCGTCGGTAAAACCATTTAGCGACGGTTTATACCGTCGTTAAACGTCCGTCGGGAATGGTTTTACAGACGGATTAATCCGTCGGTAAAATATTTTTTTGGACAACGTTTTTACCCACAGAAATTCCATCGCTGAAAACACCTTTAGCGACGGAAGTCGTTCCGTCGCTAAAAGTCCGTCGCTAAAACCCTTTTTCTTGTAGTGGGGACCCGCTTTGAGCTGCGCGATTTTGGACTTAGAAGTGAGCACATTGTGGGTAGTTGATATTATGTTTATAGTATTGTAGTATAGATTGTGTTCTAGTATATGGATTGCCAATTTTGGTTTATTCAGAAATTATTGATCGAGGTTTGGTAGCATTACTTAGCTTGGATCGAGGTAAGGATTTTCTCTCTGAACCTTACTCATAATTCTGAATCCATATGTTTTTATCTTAATTGTTTCGCAAATTTTATTGAACTATGGTTTTATAAATTTTTCTGAAAATATTTGGATTTTGCGAATGAAACCCTAGCTTGAACCTTATAGTAAGCGTTTGGAATTCTTTCTTTATTCTCATATGTTTTATTGATTCGATTATCATAAAATATTTTGAATTCTGTTTATTGCTTCTCAATGTTGACATGAGTTAGTAATTTGAGAGTTATAAGGATGGTCTGTATTGTTAGAGTTATAAGGACGGTCTGTTAGTTGGGTTAAAGTAGTAACTAAATGGACTAGTCAGTGTACATATGCATATATAAAGCGTATCGAGCACTGCCGGGGTGGCTTTGCTATAGTGTACCGCTCATGTTCAATGTTTTTAGTTTCTGTTTTATTACACCTGAAGTGTTTTGAAATGATTATTGATTTAAGGGATTGAGTTGATACTTGTCCCTATGTTTATATCGAATTACTGTGATTTCACCAAAAACAAAATTCTTTGAAAAGATGTTATTGTACTGTAAATGTAAAATCGTCTGAATCGTTTTGTTGTTTTAATCTGTGATCGACCCTACTGGGCTTTTGAAAGCTCACTCTTATTTGACTTCCTTTCCACAGGTGATAAGCAACATTAATTGGTCGAATAAGGATTAGAGCCGAGCGAGCAAAAGAAAAGGAATTAAATTATGGTATTAATTGTTAGAACTCCTGTGTGGGTAATGATAATTTTTTTAAAAAAAAAAATTAGACTTAGTTTGATGTATCATTTATGACAGTCTATTGAGAGTGTTGTTTGATTAAAAGTTTAGCTGCTCTGATGATGACTATCCATTTGGTTATTAGGTTATGATTGTCTTAGTGTCATCGATCGATTGAGTGTTAACATTCCGAAAATTTCAAGATGTTACATCTAGTGTTGCCATCGCAGCCCGTTCTCACCTTCGTGGCTATCGCCTCCAGTACACATCAAGAACCACGATCACCACTGCCAGGCCACAATTACCACCACACCCGCACCAAAACCAACAACCACATCCACTACCAGTCCTCCATCACCAAATCCATAACGACCATTGTCATTGCATAACTACAACCGACATCATACCCACAGCCACCACCACCACAAGGTCACTACCGTAACCATTTCCAGTCTACCACCGTAAACCACAAACCTAAGATTTGTTCGAAATCTGAGGATCTAGAATGCCATTTGTGGCATACCATTGATGGGAATGAGGATGACATGCTAAAATAGATGAAGTGGTTTATATTATACTCACTCTAAAATAGATGAAGTGGTTTATATTGTACTCACTCTAAAATAGATGTTGTTACAACATCGTCTGCATCCCTTAGATCTATTTCATTCTGCAAGAGTGAACAGTGGTGGCAAGTTAGGAGGGCGATTCCGTGAGCAATTAGGGATGTGGAGGAACAAGGAGACAATCTAGTCATCTGAGATGTGAAATTGAAATAGTTGATTCATTATTAACGTCTTAAATTAAATGACATAGTCAAGTGGGCATCCATTTGCAAATCATTTCAACTCGTGGGTTGTTGGGTTATAAAGAACATTGACCCAATAAGACTCGATTAGCTAATGGGTGATTTTGGGTCACTTTGCAAATTTGGGTGGGTTAATGAGTTTAGGCTATGATTGCCACCCTAACTTTCCATTAAACCCCTATTACCAAAAGTTTATAAACAAAAGGGAGAACTATATATATATATATATATATATATATATATATATATATATATGTGTGTGTGTGTGTGTGTGTGTGTGTGTGTGTGGGAGCTGTCCGTTGATAGCGCTAGCAAAATAGGAGAAGTTGCTAGCGCGATCTGGCCGTCCACGCGCGATCTGTGGACGGCCCAGATCTTTTTTTTTTACGTTTTTTTAGTCCATCCGCTACATTATGTAGCGGACGATTTTTTGACAAAAATACCCTCAAGTTTAAAAACAGCCTGTCCGCTACATTATGTAGCGGACGAACTTTTCTGTCATTTTTTTCTCTTTCTCTCATTAATGCTCTGACTTTTTCTCGCTCTCTCTCTCCCCTTTTCTCATCCGCTACATTATGTTGCGGACAAGTTTTCTGACATTTTCTCTCTCTCTCTCTCTCTCTCCTTTCTCTCGGCATCAACTCATTCGGGTAGTGTACGATTCACAATCAACGATCTCAATATATCGAGGGAAAAAAAACGGCACAATTAAAGTGAGAAAAAATTTGGAAACATAATGAACAAGAACATAAATTTTTTTATTAATAATAAATTAGGGTTCACAATTGGGCATCGAAATTTTTTCACAAGCGCTCCGATCAAAGATTACAACTTGAAAATCCCACCACCCAAGGTGTTCAAACACTACAAAGTCCCCGAGTTCGAGGCCATGCTGGCGCATGAAGACGTTCCAACCCTCTGCGAATTGCTTTTTTTGGGATCGGCCGGGCTTCAGCTTGATTTCAACCTGCCATGCCCCCTTGCGGCTATATAATCTTGCACTCTCATGAATTGTTGTAAATTGATTGGTAAAGGCTTCCGGTATGTCCTACCAAACACAATACAAAAAATATGTTAGTTTTGGTTAAGAAAAACAAAAGATCAAACTTTTAACACACAAAAATACAGAGAAAGAGGGATGGCCTACAAGTTCATTCTCAAATCCTGGCATCATGACTTTGAAAAAGTGTTTGCCTGCCAGGTGCAAGTTGCCAATAAAGTCGTAGGTGGTCTCCGATCCAGAAGCCATCGAGATCGGCGTTGAGGGGAGGACGGTGGTGTCGCTGGTGATGTGGGTCACCGGAGATGTGGGTCGCCGTAGATGGGGTAACGACTTGGGTTAGATGTTCGAGAGAGAGAGAGAGAGAGAATATAGCGGACTGATCCATCCTGATTGCCCGATCTGATTAATAATATCTATAATATGAGAGAGTTATATGTAAAGGACGAAGCGACCGACGGGACAGGTCCTGACATGTGTCAACCTAGAGGTCGTCCGCTACACTGTGTAGCGAGCGCCATTTTCCTGACACATGTCAGGAACTGAATATCGTCCGCGAGACAGTATCGCGGACATGGGAGGAGGGCAAAAAGGTAAAAAAAGCTGTCCGCGAGACAGTCTCGCGGACGACTGACAGATTTCCAAAATAGCGTGATTTGGGCGGTCCATCTTTCAGGATGGACGGCCAGATCGCGCTAACAAAATACCCCATTTTTCTAGCACTATCAACGGATCAGCTCCCTATATATATATATATATATATATATATATATATATATATAGATTGTTGTGTTTGTGTATGTGTAGGCGCGCGCGCACGCACGTATATATTGTGTTTTGGATTTAATATTTTTTTTTACTCCCCTTATTATTCAAAAAAATTACATTGACACCTTCACCGTTACTTCTATGTGTAAATGACTTAATTCCCCTTACAGGTATAAAGAATCTTTAAATGTTAACCCTACTCAGTAATCTAAATCCCACTACCACCATCGTCGTTTAAAAACCACCACCATACCCACCGCATCACTAACGAACAACCACAAGCCCACCACCAGTGTAGATCCTTCACCCCTAGCTTAACCCATCACAATAAATCAACTCTAAAAATCCCACCACCTCTAATGATTCTTCCACCGCTAAGAAAAACCAAAAGTCCTATCCAATAAAACTCAAATCCACTAAAAAATCATAAGAATGAGAAGCACATCGAGCGCAAGTATCGTCTTGTTAGAGAGTTGGTATAGAGTTGGGACGTGACGATATCTAAGATTGCATCCAAAGAGAATCTTGCATAGTCATTTAATAAGCAATTGCAGTTGAAGGCTCGTGAGTCTTATGTCAAAGGGATGGGTGTTATATTCATTTGTGATTGGGTTTAGGGCTAGTGGGAGATCGTTGGGATTGAGCCTTAACACAAATCTCATGTACCGACAAGTTTTTCTATTTTATATAAATATGGTTTTCGTGTAATATCCCAAAATTTTTCGGAACGTTAGATAATCAATTGATCTATCACTTAATCATTTAATTACCTAAATTTGATAAGAAAGCCCCGACATGTATCAGGACTTCTACAATAACTCAAACTCTCAATTACATTGTTCTTAAATAAAATACTAAAATTTAAATACTCGGAAAACTAAGTTAAACATTACTTCCTTCATAGGGGCTTAACTAAAAGAAAGTAATAAAATTTCCAGTCGATTTCTTATTCAGGCTCTAATCACCCCAAATGACTCATTGTTGATGATCACTTGCGGAAAGAAAGTCAAAGGAGAGAGTCAAATGAGAGTGAGCTTTTGAGAGCCCAGTAAGTTTGATCGATGATTTAAAAACAAGAAAACGATATGAACAATTTTACGTTTAAGCCAAATAACATTTTTTTTAACGGAGAAACAGACCGATTCAAATGATTTTCTATATACAATCAAATGATAATCTATATACAATCAAATGATAATCTTAAAAGGGTTTTCAAATAAAACCACATCATTTCAATATAAACATAGGGATGAGTATCAACTCAATCCCTTAAATCAACAATCATTTCAAACACTTCACGTGAAATAAAATAGAAACAGGAAACGTTAAACATGAGCAGTACACTATAACAAAGTCACCTCGACAGTGTTCGATACGCTTTACATATTCATATATGTACACTGACTAGTCCATTTGGGTACTAGTTTAACTCACAACAGACCATCTTTATAACAACAACAATACATACCATCCTTATAACTCCCATATTACTAACTCATGTCCACATTAAGAAGTAATAAATGGAATTCAAAATATTTTACGATAATCGAATCAATAAAACAGATGAGAATAAACAAAATTCCAAACGATCGCTACAAGGTTCAAACTAAGGTTTTATGGGCAATTGAAAACATTTTTTCTTATCAATCATAAGGGTCAGCATTGAACCTAGTTTATGAAACTGTTATTGTAAGAATTTGAAATCAGAGTAATGAAAGGGTTTGGAGAGAAAATCTTTACCTCGATCCAAGCTGAGTAATGCTATCAAACTTTGATCAATAATCTCTGAATAAACCTAGATTGGCAATCCATTTGTTAGAACACAATCTTTGCTACTATACCACAAACCTAATAACAGCTACCCACCATGTGCTCACTTCTAACTACAAAATCTCTCAACTCAAAGCGGGTCTTACATAAGGCCAACCTAACTGAAAACTTTGTACGCTCCCTAATGCACAACGATATCCGAAATTCACAAAACAAATTATAACAAAACACTTTTATAGCTTAAAATATGATAAAAACTCAAATATGAATTTTCTAAAATTTTGAATTAAAAATAATTTTTTTAAATGCAATAAAACTCATAATTATTTCTAGCTGAAAATAAAGTCCCATAATTTTTGTAAGACACTATAAGAAATAAGGCTTTTAGCGACAGAAAAATCAGTCGCTAAAAGCCTCAACTTCGTCGCTAAAACTTTTAGCGACGGATATACCGTCGCTAAAAGTCCCTCATATAAAATTCCGTTATTAAAAGTTTTGCGACGGAATTTTAAAATCCGTCATCTAATATTGAACTATTTATGACGGATTTACTTATAAATTAGTGACGGAAATTATGTCTCTAATTATGCTTTACATGCTTTATTTTATTTTCTTTTTTTGTGAAATTAGGGACGGATAAAATTTTTAGCGACGAAATATTCTGTCATTAAATGAGATTTTTAACGACATAAAAAGCTTATAATTAAGTACGCTTTTAGCGATAGAATTAATCCGTCGTAAAAATTCGTTTTTTAAAATATTTTTCTTAAAATTTTAATGCCCAAACCTGTAATAAAAAATTTAATCCTCAACCTAATTAAAATATGGTTAATCAGGACTAATTATAACCAGTGCTGGAACCACAATTAGATTCCAGGAGGTGCTAAGAATGTCGCGTTAACCTAATTAAAATTAATTCAATGTGCAATCAACAATCTCAATTCCGACACCTCATATAGGGTGTCGATATGGTGTCCGATACGTGTTCGACACTTACGACACGTGTCCGACACTTCTGGACATGTGTCCGACACCTCCGTCAACAATCTCAATTCTCAAATGCTCAATGCAATAAAAATTAATAAAAATCACATATTCAATCAAATTGGGTCTCATCCTCCGTCAACAATCTCAATATTACAAATGCTCAAATGCACGATTAACGATCTAAAATCATCAATGAATAATCACAATTCTCAAATGCACAATTAACAACCTAAAATTATCAAACAAATAATCCCGGGAGAAAATTGTTCAAAATGCACATATCCGATGCTATTAATTTAATTTAGGGTTTAATTAAGGCTCAGAGTTCAATATTGGGGGAAAACTTTTTCACAAGTGCTTTGATCAAACATCAGCACTTGAAAACGTATATGCCCCATGTGTTCAAAGACAACAAAGTCCCCAATATTAAGGTCATGCTGCTGTACGAATTTGTTCCAACCCTCTTCGAAAAAAATTTCCTCTTGGCCACTCTTCTTCTTGATTTTAACAAGCCATGACCCTTTGCAGTTGGTTAAAGTTACTTCCTTTGATCTCACTGTGGTAAGCTGACTGCAAAAGGAGACCGATATGGCCTCATAATACAGTAAGACATGTAAGTTTTTGACCAAAGATAATAGTGCGTACACACACGAAAACATAGAGAAAGAGGGATGGCATACAAGTTCTGTATGAAAAACCAGGCATCATGACTTTGAAGAAGTGCCTGTCGACTGAAACGTCCTTGTTCACCGAAGCAGAAGCCATTTAACCTACTTTAACATGAAAAACCAATCGAGCATTATTCAATTGATGAGCATCAATTGAATAGCTTAATTAAATCTATTAAATGTCACACTGTATAAGACCTTTAAGCTTTTAGTAACTAAATCAATACCACGGGCCCAAATGTGAAATTTCAATTTGGTGTCGGTGTCGATCAGACTCAATCCAGTTGGGTAGAAAATTATGTTAAAGTAATGTTAAAAGTGCAATCCACAGTGAGTTGTAGCTAAAATGATAGGACAGATAAATCTCAGCAACAGCACAAAAAACAAACGCATAGAACACAACAAATTGGAGATCACATTGTTTTATTGACCAAATCCTTCGCTCGGAATAGAACACCCCAGCTGGCTGAAGAAACCAAACTATTCAATAACTTACTGATAGTAGTAGACATTGTTTTCCAAACGAGTTCATTTAATTTCAACATTATGAATGTCCAAATGAGCCATTGATTGATCTATACACATGATATTACTTACCTCCTAACTCCTAACTAGACGATTAATATAACTTTTTGGTAATACAATCTTGAGAGAGATGTGACGTTCATTCTATATCTCCATGAAACTCTCTACTACAATGTAGCAGATCCTTAAATCAAGAAAGCTAGATATATAGTAACAGCAGAAATGGATGCTAATATCACATACTGTGGTCATGGGGACAAAATGATTGAATTGAAAAAACGTCTCTAGAGGAGCCAATCGAAAATAACTCACATACATACATACATACATACATATAGATTAAAGATTGTTGGGAAGAAATAATTGCTAATGGACTTACCTTCTAATGCAGAAAACGGGTAATTCTTGCCGGCGGCAATGGAGGGCGACGACGTTGGTGGCGTGGCGACAGTGGAGGCTTGGCGGTGCGGCGGAAGTGGAGGTGAAGGGCTTGGTCACGCGGCATCGGGGGAAGGATGGGGGGTGTTGCCGGTGGCGCCAGAGGTGGGGTAGGAGGTGAGAAGGACGGTGGGATCGCCAAAGCTTTTTTCAGATTTTTACATACATACATATACTCAATGCCATTCGCTCTTTTTACAGGCGTCAATCATCATTACCACTCCATCCTATTTAGGTTCATTTTTTTAAGGGACGAGACTGAGAGTTCTTTTTTATGGTTATTTAAGGCGTGACTGGAAGCAATGAACTTCAAAGCACCCAAAATTATCATCACCGATCAAGATTTGGCAATGAAGAAGGCTATTGCTATTATCTTCCCAAATACTCGACACAACTTGTGCACCTGGCACATAAGCAACAAATACCCTAAACATCTGCATCACGTGTATGCAAAGTATCCAGAGTTTAAATAGGATTTTGACAAGTGCGTTGTTAAGTCGTTAACGATTGAGGAATTTGAAGAGAGGTGGGAAAAGCTTGTTCAGAATTACTCATTGAAAGACAACGAATGACTCCAACACTTGTATGAGCTCAAAGAGCAATGGACTGGCGTTTTCATGAGAAGTTATTTTTCTGCAGGCATGAAAACGATGGGTAAGAGTGAATCTGTGAATGCCTAGTTCGATAGTTATGTGGGTACAACTACTAATTTAAAGAGTTTCGTCACATCTGCCTAAAAAGCAGTTGCCTTGGTATTCGTGAAAGAAAGGGCTGCAGACTTTGCAAGCACGTACAAACAAAGAATAAGGTTGCTTAAGACCCCGTTGGAGCTAAACGGTGCAAAGGTCTATACGAAGGAGCTATTCCTGCAATACCAAGTAGAGCTACAAAAATCGGGCCGATATAGTATAAACAAGGTGGCAGAAAGGTCTACACATGAGTTCAAGGTTTATTCACTGATGAATGACCTCGTCCCTGAGAAGCTGCGTAGAATGTTGATTCCAAGGAAGATGGGTTCGTGTCTATGTGGAGGTGCCACAAAGGTTACAGTCCGAGTCAGCCTCCAAGTGTACAAAATGAGAGACAGCAAAAGCGGAGTAAGGGTTGAGAGCAAGACTTCCCAAACAGGCCTTGAGGAGTGGTAGTGCTGCGGAGATGAGGCCGAGACAAACAAGGCCGGTAGTCGACAGTCCAAGTGAAGGTCCGAGTCGTGGTCCAATGTTACGGTCCAAAGTTATGTTTCTCTCACTAGAATCTAAGAGCCCAAATTCTAGAGTGGGAAAGTGATTTTGTAACTATGAGCCGAATGTCCCCTTTTTGAGTTGTAAAGTTCACTATTTATAGGAAACAGTGTGCTCATGTCATAAAATGCCACATGTCATCCCCTGGGAGTGACACGTCACCAGGGGGGTCCCAAAATACTAGTTCTCCGTTGGACTGCCGGTTCCCAAATTTGCCTAATCTTTCCCACACAGCGTCGCTTTACCTGTCTGAGAAGACTGACCACACCGCGATAGCATGATCAGAGTAAGCCCATTGCCCCAGCTACCGATCCAAGCCCTTACTGAATCCCACAAGCCTAGCAGCGGTGGGGAAGACCCGACGCCCAGCGGCCAGGTGGACTAGGCGCGATGCCCTCCGAAGACATGCTCTCATCTCAGAGTGACCCGGGGGTCATAGTCCCTAGAGGTGCCGACATGAGCCCCCAGTGCCGGAGCACATAGGCCAGTCACGCAGGCACCTTGGCGGAGCTAGTGTCCCGAAGGAGTCGCCAATCCCGCTGCGAAGGGTCCTCGTGCCGGAGCACTACTAACAGAGCCCCCCGGAATAAAGACGACGATTGCTTTATAGTAACGAGCCTATCCCGCTGCGAGGGGTCCTTGTGCCGGAGCACTACAAACGGAGCCCCCCGTGATTGTGACGGCGATGCCTTTGTGGTAACGAGCCTATCCTGTGGCGGTGATGACTTTGTGGTAACGAGTCCATCCCACTACGAGGGGTCCTCGTGCCGGAGCACTACGAACGGAGCCCCTCGTGATTGTGACGGCAATGGCATTGTGGTAATGAGCCCATCCCATGGCAGCGATGGCTTTGTGGTAACGAGCCCATCCCGTTGTTGATTGTGCCGGCGATGGCTTTAAGGTTGTGAGCCCATCCCGTTGTTGATTGTGTTGGCTATGGCTTGAAGGTTGTGAGCCCATCCTGTATTTGATTGTGCAGGCGATAGCTTTAAGGTTGTGAGCGCATCCCATGGCGGAGATGACTATAAGGTTATGTGTCCATCCAGCTGTGAGGGGTCCTCATGCCAGAGCACTATGAACGGAGCCCCCCGGAAGCATGTAACATGATTGTGGCGCATGGGCGAGGTGACTATTGTCGCCAGACAATACCTGGTACAGTGGGCATATATCATGAGAGTGGCGCACAGGCGCGACGACGAACATCGCAGAGACATACCTGGTGCTGTGGGCACATGTCATGGAAGTGGCGCATGGGCACGGCGACGAACATCGTAGAGACAATATTTGGTGCCGGGGGCACGCATCATGAGAATGGCGCAAGGGCGCAGGCGACGAACGTCGTGGAGCAATACTTGGTGCCGGGGGCATGCATCATGAGAATGGTGCAAAGGCGCAGGCGATGAACGTCGCGGGGACAATACTTGGTGCCAGGGCACGCATCATGAGAATGGTGCAAGGGAACCGGGGACGAACATCATGGGGACAATACTTGGTGTCAGGGGCACGCATCATGAGAATTGGGCAAGGGTGCAGGCGACGAATGTCGCGGGGATATACTTGGTGCCGGGGCACGCATCATGAGAATGGCACACAGGCGTGGCAAAGAATGCCGCGGAGACGGCGCATGGACGCGCGTCAGGTGTCCTGGAGACGGGACGTGAGTTGAGTGTGCCTGTTATACCAAAATAATGAGTGCAATATGTAGTGATGATAAAGTTAAGGATGGTGATTCGGGGTTCGTTAGCAACGGGTCATTCCGCGGTAGCGCGTGACTTTGAGCGACGGACGTCACGAGAGCGACGCACAGTCGCGGACATCGGATGACAGACGTCACGAGGTTGTTGTGTACGCGTTAGTAAGCTTTGTGCCAGCACAAAACATGGTTCGAAACAATGTGAGCAAAAAAGGGGCAAAGTCAGGGGTTTTGGGGGAAGGCCAAGGCCAACCCCCTTGGGAAGGCCAAGGCCAACGAGGTCGACCCCCTGGGGGGGGCCGAGGCCGACCCTAGGGGTGGCCAAGGCCAAGGCCAGCTTCTTCCTTTTGGTGTACTTTGGGCGTGCTGACGGTTGGTGTTTTGATAGGCAACAACGAATTCAGAAGTTGCGTTATGACGAGCGTGTCAACGTGAATCATACCCACGTGACGAACAAGATGTCAAAGTCACATACGAAGCGTACGAAGCGAACAAAGATCGAAAAGGACCCTACGCAAAAAGCAAACAACCGGGGGGAAGGCCAAGGCCAACCCCCATTGGAGGCTGAGGCCGACCCCCAATGGAGGCCGAGGCCGACCCCATGGGGTTGGCCAAGGCCCTTGCCCTTGACCCCATCGCTCCGATTGCGCCGTCGGTCGATGTTTTTGATGAAAAGGGGGTCGGATGATCTCGGGGTGACGGTCGCACTCTCGTGAGTCACGTTAATGTGAAATAAATTGCGCCTAAATCGCGCGCAAAGCGAGAAAAATATGTATCTTGGGCGTGCGCGCTGACTGGTTCGATACGCTAGAAATTTGACCGTTCATTATGTTGACGTGTCTGCGCAAAGCGGGACCCCCAGCGGCCATTGGGTCAGACCAGAACAGGTTGGGAACAAATGTATACGGTGAGCCATGACACATTGACGGATTCGGTGACATGTGTTTGCAAGAAGTTTGAGTTTCATGGCATCCTGTGTAGACATATTCTGCGCTTTTTCACCCAGAAGAATATCAAGGCAATCCCCGATAAATATGTCCTGTCACGGTAGACGAAGGTTGCAAACAGGTTGCACGGTACCATTGTCTTTTCGGAGCATCCGTATACTGACTTTGAGAATCAGAGACGTTACGGTATAATCATCTGGTGACAATGTTTACCCGTTTTTCCATAAAGGGTACTGCTATAATGACCAGGGGGTATAAACATCTTCTTGAGATAGCGAAGCAGCAAGAGCCCATCGTCGATCAGTTTGAAGTAACTTTAGTCAGCAATGGGGTTGACACTAATCCTACACAGGGATCAGAAGATGATGAGCCGATTGAGGAAGAGGAGAATGATATCCTGCCTTTGGATCCAATTATATCTCAAATAAAAGGCCGTAAGAGATTTACGCGGATGAAGAGCTCTATTGAACAAGCAACTCAACCTAAATAGCTGAGAAGGTGTGCACTATGCAACAAAATGACCAACCATGACAAGCAAAACATTACAATGCACTGGGGATAAGTCCAGGGAGTTTACAAGACGAGGAAAAAGATGATGATGAAGACAAGGAAGAAGAAGATGCAGTGGACCTTTAGTCTAATGAATTTTTATTGTAATAATCTTTTATGAACCATCAAGCTTGTTGGACTTTTTGTAATAATTTTTTTGTAATAATCTTTTGTAATAACCTTTAGTCTTATTTTTTATGTGATTTTTCTCTTCCGCTACACTATCTAGCGGATGGCAGCAGACATTAGACTTCAATATTTTTGGAGTTTTTGTGCCTTAACATTAGACTCCCAAAACTTGGAATATTTTATGGTGTTTAGCCTGTCCGCTACACTATCTTGCGGATGGCAAAGCAGAAAGATTAGACTTCAACACTTAAAATATTTTTTGTGTTTTAGTGCCCTAACATTAGACTCTCAACACTTAGAATATTTTTTTGTGGTTAGACTGTCCGCTGGACTATCTGGCAGACGGCGCAGCAGAAACATCAGTCTTCAACACTTAAAATATTTTTTTTTATGTTTAGACTGTCCGCTACACTATCTAACGGACGGCGCAACAGAAACATTAGACTTCAACACTTAGAATATTTTTGGTGTTTCAGTGCCCTAACATTAGACTCCCAACACTTAGAATAATTTTTGGTGCTTAGACTATCCGCTAGACTATCTAGAGGATGGTGCAGCAGAAACATCAGTCTTCAACACTTAAAATATTTTTTGGTGTTTAGACTGTCCGCTACATTATGTAGTGGATGGTGTATCAGCATACCTGCAAGGACATTACCTTCATTTTACCACCATCAAACCTATCTCAACAAGGGTAGAAAATTCACAACACACAAATAAATCAACACAATCCACAACACATAAAGAAAACACCACAACACAAAATAAACCAACACAAAAATCCACAACATTCAATCAAACTTCGATTAAATTGATATTTAAAATAAAATTGTTGTCTTAAAAATAATCGTTTACAAGAAGTCATCATTGGGCCTCATCTTGAGCCGGATTCTTGTCGTTAGACGGATGTAGAATAAACCTTACTGCTCTAGGCCGGCCTCTATAAATTTGCTAAGCTATTCTATATCTAAAGTTGCCAAGCTAAAAATTTCCGTGAAGAAACTTAACAAGAAGTTTGAACAAGGCTACTCTTCTAAAGACTGCAGTTCACAGTGAAGGTATTCAATGATAAAGAAGGCTAGGGCCTGTTCATTTGCACTTTCCATTTTTCAATTTTTATTTCTTGTTTTTGTCTTGTCAGTTTTTGTTTTGAACACAAATGTGAACAAAAATACCACCTTGTCCTTTTGCAGTATTCAGAAGAGTATTTAATGTTGCTTTTTTCACATAATTTTGTTTGTTTACACTTCTCATATCCGTTTTTCCACCGTAATTTGCCAAAATGTACTTATCATTGACATGTCAAGGTACCACTATACCTTAAAACCACTAAAGATTTCTAACATCAGGCCTACTAATAAGCCTATTTTCAGAGGGAAACCCACTCATTTTTCATTTCTCAAGGTAATGTCAAAGGCAAACCCCACTCATTTTCTTCTTCTTCTTCAACCTCTGTTGCCCCAAACCCACAATGACAACTATGAGATAGTGCAAGTTAAAGCAATAAATAATAGTGGCAAAAAGAGGAAGACACATAAGAGGAGGAGGTATAATTGGATCTGGTATGGTGGAAGTTGTAGCAGTGATGGTGCAAAGGCTGGCGGTAGCGATTTGATGAAAGTTGAAGGTGCTATTGAATTTTGCATTACCACAACATAACCAAGGATGGTGGTTCCCTGGTGATTGTGGGTCTCAAATAGTGATATTGTTGTGTGGCTGAGGCTGTGGTGATGGTGGTTAAAGGTGGTCTTGCAGTGGTTCGTCGGAGGTGGTGAGTTGTGGATGGTGGTGAACAGAAGATCCGGTGGTTGTAGAGATTAGATTTAGCAGTGGTGTATCCCAAAAATCTGAGCTCCAGTACCGACCCGTGCAAAGGTCTCACAACACAGTAGTGTTGGACCCACCAAAATCTCACACAAACTCCAAACTCATTTCTGACCATTCTACAGTTGATTACTTACCGAAGGGAATCAAACCAAGGGTGAGCTTTTGAAAGTTCAATAAGGTCGTTCAAGGTACAAACAAAATAATTAAACAACGGCTCGAGAGTTCATCAGATGATAATTTCTCAAAATATTTCAACAATCATGAATAGTTTGATAATTTTCAAAAAGATTATAATCAGTCATAAGCATAAAAACAATCACAGACAATCGTAGACAGATACCAAAGCAAACATGACCAATCATCCTAGTTTTTTAAACGAACATTAATAATTATAACCAAATACCAAAACAATCATTTGAAGATCATTTTGAAAGTCATCGTTTTAAAATCCAATGATGATTTTTCAAAGTATTTCAAAACGAACACAGATATTTTAAAGACAATATGAAATAAGTTTCAGATAATTACAAACAGTTTGATCACAATATGGGAAAGAGTTTCACTCAATCCCCTTCAAGCAGATAACAAGACATTCATTTGAACATCATCTCAAAACAATCATTATAAGATACAAGATACAATGTAAGCAAATTCAAAGATATTGATCCCGGGTAAAGGCAATTCAATTCAGGCAATGCACAAAGTGTATACATGCATGATGTACAATAATAACTAGCCCTTTCCACCGATAAAGGGGCTAGCCTGCATTCATGTAGAAAGCAGTAACAAAAAGTAGGGTTCGGACGAAAGTCCGTACCTAATGTTCAGATGCCTTTACCTAGATCCGAAGTTAAGCTAGTTAAACCGGAAATTCTGATACTTTAACCTAAATGGAACAATCCAATTAATACTATACAGTATATATTACGATATTATGCATTTAATACTGACTCATGCATACTCCCAGAACGGCCCCTTCACCGAATATGTAAAATTACCAAAATGCCTCTTATGCATAAAATTACCAAAATACCCCTCTCACACTTAAATCACCAAAATAGCCTTTTAATAAGTAAAATCACTAAAATATCCTTGTCGTATGTGAATTTACCTAAAAATACCTTTATAGGTAGAATTACCAAAATACACCGTCTAGGCAGCAAATTACCAAAATACTCTCTAAGGATTCTCGACACTAGAAAATCTCAAAAGTACCTTAAAACACTATTTTAAGAATCCAGAAGTCTTTTCTGGACTAAAAAATATTTTTAAAAAAATTTTACCCAGAAATTTTGAATTGGTGTCCAAACCGAGCGCTCATAAGCTGATTTTGCTAAAAATATGTATTGGCTTTGAAATGGCACGAAATTTTAGATAATGAAACATCTCAATAAGGGAAGGTTTCTTTAAAAATTTTAGACTAAAATAGCTTGGTTTCTAATGCTAAATAATTCAATAATTCCAAAAAAAAATTAGAGCGTACGTCTTGTAAAAATAATGGGCGTTACTATTTTGGACTTTGTCAGATTTTGCTCCTTACTATTTATAAAAATCCGTATAAAAATTGCCTAAATATTTCTATATTTAGCAACAATTACACTTACTATTCAAATTAAAACACTTACTATTTCACTTATACTACACACATTCATCTTCTACCTTCTTCCCTGCCGAGACCATTTGCGCAAACACACCCTGATTCTCTACCGAACACACCTCAAAACACTAAAACACATTATACTATCTAAAACACACACACTAACACGCAATTACACACAAATCACACACACATACACACACTCTTCACCCAAAAACACCACACACACACTGCACAGTCACACAAACACAAACACATAATTCACACCGAAAACACTCACTAGCCCTCCCCAATTTCACGTTTACACCCACTATTACACCTCAATTACACACAACATAGTATTGAATACCCACTAAACACACACTAAGATCACTAAAACACAAACCTCAAATGCACACTCACTGCACACAGTCAATATCCACACTTCGTCCTCCTTTTTTTCACACACCCACGCTGGAAGCATCCCACATATCACAGCTACACTTAAACAACCACAGGTCACCGAAAATCACACATTACCTTGAATAACACACACTGTTAACACACTCTACCCAACTGTAACAAAAACTCATATGCACACATAATAAATTAAAATAAGATTACACTAATAAAAGAGAGGATTACCTTGGAGAACCCTCTCAAATCCTCCCAAATTCTTCTCCCTTTTCTCCCTGAGACCCCTATTTTTATCATGTTTTCTTGTTCTTCAGTTCTATTCTTCTTTCTTCCCTTTTTTTCTTTTCTCCCGAGTTTTCTTTTGTTTCAGATTTTGTTTTATTTTATTTAATTCCCTAAACATTTAAATAGTTAACTAGTTTATAATTTAAATGATGTGTCATCAAATAACCAAGGAGGAGGTGGCATCTTCTTAAGATCGATATCTCTGAAATTTGAACACATAATGCCTAACTTTCAAATATTTTTAATTTAGCCCACAAAGTTTTCCAAACTTACAAAATGACCCCAAAAGTTTTTAAAGTTATATTTTTGCCCCAAAATTCTTTTAAGCTTTCATTCTCTACTAATCTCTGAGCATTGCTCAAAATTAACATCCGTTTATTTTTCGGAGCACAAAAGATTATTTTTAAACCTGCTAAAATGTGCAGGATATTACAAGTGGTGGGTGAGACTATGATGGTTTTGTGGTGTTCATGGTGGCTATAACAGCAAGCTTCGATTCTTTGTGGTCGCAAAAAGGTGGTTGATGATGTGCCATGGTGATGATGGTACATGCACACATGCACGCGCACGCGCACGCGCACACACATACAGAGGATCGCCTACAGTGATGCAGTGATTGTCAAAAAATGACAAGAGAAAACGGTGAACATATTTTTCTTTTGCTTTTTTAGACGTAGGGTGAACTTTGGTAAAAAATTGATAAAACACCTATAGAGTGATTTATTTATTTTTTTTGCTTCTGCTATTTGGATTTATTTTCCAAAATAAAAGATGAAATTAGTAATTGAACAAGAAAAGTGGAAGCGTTTCTGCAATCAATAGAAAAAAAATGAGGAGCTTAAACGAATAACCCTAAAGTTATCTTTGTTTATGCCGGTGGAGTGTCTCCATTTGTAGGTAAAGCTAGTACTTCCCCCCAGGCATGATTTGCAGATGGTGGTCAGATCTCCCTTGCCTAGATTGGTTTAAGGCGTTATCCTGGTGCCTAATCCCATTCCTTCTTCCAAGGCTCAAACTCTTCCCCCAAGGCTATGGCAAATGATGGTATCGCCACTTCCTCTAGTGGATGCTCTTTGAAACAGGCTCTTTTGCAACAGAGACAATTTCCAAGTGTCAAGGCGCATGGGCTACTCTATTTGTTTACAGTAGGCTTGAGTTTTGTTAGGTTCCCGTCAATAAGCTTCATGTTCATACTACCACGATCCCGTACTTGGCCTTCGAGTACATTTGTGGCTTTTTTTAAATGATGAATAAGCACTTGAGTCAAACTATTGATCCTTTTAACATCCGTTGCCGTGCAGAGCTTAATGAGGTTAAGTATCTGGCTAATGATGTTGATTTCCTCTTGCTGCATTTAAATAAGGCATAACATATGGTTAAGTAAAAAGATGAGGGGTCTGATAATAAAGTGATGAGATTTAGCAATTAGAATTACTCCTAAGTGGTGCTGCCATGACAACCAGGGGAGAGCTTATTTGAGCGCAATAACCGTTGAAAGTTCACAGTTTTATTTTTGTTTTAAAATTGTATAATTTTTATCTTGCTGCTCTTTCCATAAGTTTTTCTTTTTCCATTTCTCATTTTTACTAGTCGTTCGTAGTCCTACTACCTAGTTGTTCTATCAATCTGGTTTCAAAAGACAGGGTTGAAACTTCCATGGCATGCTTACTTGAACCTTCATTGTGACCGATAAAGAGTGTCAAGGATAACAATCCTTGTACTTGGTTGGTTTTTTTAATCATTCTTGTACCTCTAGACAGCGTCAAGGACAGTTATGTTGTGTATAATTTGATGTTTGTCATTTTTGTGATCAGTAGACAACATCAAAGGTGGCTATGCCATTCTTCATTTGATCTTTTACCTATTCGTAAACTATAGATAGTGTCAAGCGCTAACGTCGTCTTGACTTTTAAAATTTTTGTGACCAGTAGACAGCGTCAAGGATGGTTATCATACTTTGATTTTTATCATTATTGACTTTTAACATTTTGTGACCAGATGACATCGCTAAGGACAAATATGTCATAATTAGTTAACCTTGTAACAGTGCGTGTGCAAACTTTATTGAAGCAAGAGGTGCATCGTGTATTACTACAATCCCTCATTAAGACTTTCTTCATTATAAGGTTGAGGTACATCCATCAAAAAAGAAGAAGGGACGGTAATGCCTTCTTCTTCCTAAAGCATCATGTCCTTCTATCTTCCACTCGCACCTCAGAGGGCCCAAACCAAAACCTAAGTTACACCTAAAGAAAAAGAAAGAACCATCATAACCACAACTCTTAGGCAATTGCCTTGCAAACAGATGCAATAACGGGGGATACCAATTATTGTCCTCATTGACAGTGAGCCTGGGTCGTCTGGCCCTTCAGCTTCCCAAGTTGGTCCTCGTTAGAATTGAGCCCTGCCCACCAATCTTATGCATTGAGACATTCATCCGTAACATAAATATGTATTTCATTCATCATTTGATCTTTTTTCATACCTATTTATGATAGATTTTTTTTAGTTCATAATAAAATGTTTGTGTCCATTACTATATTTATTGTTGTGATGTATGAGATAGATCAAGATACCTCATTTTTAGTGCATACGGAGATAGATAATGATCATGATAAATGTATAATTAAATAATCACTCACAATGTTAGATGGAACTGAACAGTCATCTAGTAAGTTGCAAAGATAATATGATTTATCTTGATCGTTTTGCATGCTAGTACAGTATGGTACTGAACGGGGACTACCAGAGCTTATTTATTCTCAGAGTCATTAAGTGAAAGTTTTGATGTAGTACAAGTGAGATACATCGAATATCAATACCTTAGTATGTTGGGATTCCGTTTAGTATATAACGAGAGCATATGCTCTTCTATGACATCAACATTTATGGATATTCCCATATGGTGACATAATAAAGTTTATCATTATGGATCGTGGCCATGTATGTTAATAGGATATTTATACTGGTTATTGTTTTGCTTGTTAAATCAATTTAATGATCATAAAAATATTGTTATTAAGATGTAATATCTTAGGGCAAATAGTAGCTCGTGGCCCTAATGTACAAATATCGATGGAGGAGCAAAGTTGCATTTATTAACTAATAGGGTCAAAGCTGTAATTTGATAATTTCATTGACTTACATTTTAATTCTGTTGAGTTTTCAGTAACAATTATTTAGTGGAATTAACTAGATAACCCAATTAGGCTATGAGCCATTAGCTAAGCAATTGGGCCTTATGAGAGCTGGAATTAAAAAGTCCAAAAGTTCCTTTGCTAGTCCATACTTGAATTCTAATGCTAAGGGAAGTTTTGAAGAGATAGGAGTAACCTAATGTAAGGAGTGGAATCTCCACAAGGGAGGCATGGTTCCTAAGGCCGGTCGTACACCCTCTATACGACTCTCTCTCTCTCTCCCTCCCCCGCCCCTACTTCTATTTTGGTTGTCCTCTTCTTCTCTATATTATAGCCTTCAAGTACTTATAAGAACGCGGAGGTGTGATTTAATTACATATATTGTTTACCGCCATGTAATCCATGGGTCTTAAGGCATGATTTCTTTCTTTTCGCTGCAAAATAATTATTATTACCTCTAGGATCCAGTTATCCCTACAATTGATATCAGAGCCTACCTTAAAGGAACCCATATGATTCTAAGTGGTAGATCTGTGTTTTATCTTATACCAAGGAATATACGTTTTTCTCAATGCTAGGGATTTAATGTATGGTTTTGTTTGTCCATAAATTTCAATATATGCCTATTTGATACATGCATGGTACTATATTCGCATGAACTAACCTTTGTTTTGCATGGTGATACGGAACCTCTCATCGCTACGTATGCATGATTTATTTTTTCTATCACTTTGGCTCTGAGTTTTTTTATTAAACTTCACAAGTCAATGTAATCGCATGATTTTTGTTATTTTATTATTATTAGAATGATTTTGTACACTCCGTAACGAGTATCAAAATTATTATAACCAAAACATAATGTAAGGGATACCATTATGCTAGGCGGTACAAAAATATCATGAGGCAAAGTAGCCCAAAGAAAAAGAGGTTAGTGCTCCTCATTGGAATCCGTGCACCCCCCTCCCCCGCGCACATGCGCGCTTCAATCAGGGATCTGTATGTCCACAACTGCTAAGGGGTCCTACCCCTCGGTTTTACCATATTAGGATATTAGGTAATGGAAATTCAAATTGATTAAAGAATCCTATTACAATAATTATTGGATTATTTTAATTATCAATGTTGGTCATATTTTGTGACTACATATTGAAAATATAAGATCCCATTTAGAAACTATTTAATTAGATTGATTAATTAGGTTTTAATCGGATCAAGATCCTCTGCTGTACAGCAGAGGTGCTGTACTCACAAAATGTTGCTAAATGTTTTTTAGCGATAAAAAATTGTCACTATAAATTTTAGTAACAGCAACAAAGCACTTTGAATAATAATCTTTTGTCGCTAAATGCTGTACAGCACCTCTGCTGTACAACAGAGGATCTTGATCCGTTTTAATCTATGTTTATCAATGGTAATTTATGTAAGTGGGACAGGGTGTTTAAACCAGCGGCCTCCATTATTAGTTTAATGCAATGGTCAAGTGCACCTCCTCACCAAACTTGGGTGCTCCATACAAAGGGTATACTAACAAAGAAATTGGTAAGTTAAACTTCTTGATGGATATAACTTTATGGTAATGAATTACATGTACCTCATCACCAACCTTGGGTGCTCCCTTGGGAGGATGTATTATTTTTTAGGACTTACAAGTATAAATTTTAGATAATGGTTATACACTTGTCCAGTATTTAATGCATGGTTCTCAAGGAATGTCTTGTGTTCAGTATCTTGGATTAGAATCTGGTGTAAGTGTGCGACAATTTGATCGATAAAAGTAGTTTGGAAGACAATTCGCAACAAAAATGCTTGAGCTGAAGTACGCACTTACTTCTTTTTTACATTATTTATGAGAACTTGAAATTATTCTCAAGGTTCTTTTTGCCTAGTGCTATAAAAATTTTAGTGCTAATCATCTTAATTTACTCTTACTCCTAATCAAACCATATTTAAAGTTTGGAGAATAGGTAATACCTTCATAGCATTTTAGAGATCAACTTTCATTAACTCTACACTTGAAAATACAAAACATTTAAGTCAAGGTAGATACAAAATGATTGTTTAGGAGGATAGATAAGGGTTTGATCATATAAGATGAACTGTTTACTTAAAGTAAACAAGTTCTATTAACAGTGCTAAAGAGGGCAAAAAGTACATCATTTACGACTTTTATTCTTGAAAAACACGATATAGCTCTTTAATATATCTTGTATAGCATTGTCACTTGTGGGAGCATGTTTTTATTTGTCCTAGTTAACCCCTTTTTTGATTTGAACTTACCAAGCATCTTCATGGCTCTCCTCCTGTCACCAACTTTTATGGTTAAAATTTCGATGTCTTGTCTATGTGGGACACCGGAAATTTCCTTACTTTGATTTGGACAAGTGTCAAGCAACTACTTTTTAAAAAAATATATAAAAATAGTTCCCAGCTACTTAACAATTGCCCTTCTCGTAAAGCGATTTAAACTTTTTGAAAAGTTTTATCTTAGACTGATCACTGTCTTCTCTTGATGAGATAATAACCTATGAAGTTAGACCAAATTAGTCAGGCCAGGCCAAATCGCTCAAGACTTCTCTTTGGTGTGAATAATGCCTCCCAAAAATAGCGTGATGACGACATCATTTGAACTTGTATAATTGCCATGTCAGACTCCTCTAACTTTTAAAGAAAAGAATCCAGTCATAGAAGACTTAGGGGCCGTTTGACGGAGTTTTTTTTTACTCTTTTTTTTCAGTTTTAAAAATTGAAAAAAATGGGGTGTTTGGTAACTCTTTTTTTTTTCAATTTAAAAACCCACTTTTTAAATTGTAGTGTAAAAAAAAAAGAGGAAAAAGCTCTTTTTTTTTCACTTAATTTTTTTTTTTTGAGACCTCCACCACAACGCACCCACCGCCGGCAGCCACCACCCACCGCTGCCCGGCAGCCACCGACAACCACCTCCGACCGTTGGCAGCCACCACTGCTGGCCGGAGGCCACCACCGCCGCTAGACAGCAACCACCTACAGCCACCTCCGGCCGGCGGCAACCACCTCCGGGCGGCCACCTCCGGCAGCCACCACCATAGCCACCTTCGACTGCCGGCAGCCACCATCGGGCAACGGTGGGCGGTGGCCACCACCGCTGGCCGGAGGCCACTCCGGCCACCACCACCGGCAGCCACCGCCCACCGCCCACCGCCGCTAGACAGTAACCACCGACAGCCACCTCCGGCCGCCGGCAACCACCACCGGCGGCCACCTCCGGCCACCACCGCCGGCAGCGACTGCCGCGACAACCGCCGGCCACCACCACCGTCGACCACCGCTACGCCACACCACTGCCACCGCAAACCACCACAAAAAAAAAAGTCAAAATAAAAAGGGTTACCAAACACCAAAAAAAAAAAAACTCAAAAAAAAAAGAGTTATCAAACACCCACTTGTTTTTGTAAAAAAAAAAAATTAAGCTGCTCTTTAAAAATTGACCACTGAAAAAAAAAAACTGTGTCAAACAGACCATTACTCTGTTGATGGTGCTCACGTGCCTATCTGGAGATCAAAATTTCAATATTCCACCTGTGTGCATTTGAGTTACCGATGATTAGTAGTGCCATTTGTTTTTCATCTAAGAAGGTGCTTTCAGTTCCATTTCATGTTATATATATATGAGTTAGTTTTCTAGGAACGTACGGGATGAAATACCATTTTAGGCCGGCTTTGAGAGATCTAATGGGAATAATTTGTTGTTAGGCTTGTGTCACGCAAGCACCACTATTCTTCTGGCCATTAAAGTGTCCTGTTCATCATAAAGTTTTATGTTTAGGCGGGTTAAAATGATGCATTGGAACCTTGGTAGATACCATATAACGTAAAGTACAGCTTCATAGTCAAACTTTACAATATTACATCACCAAAGCATGTGATCACCAGTATTCATAGTGAAGGTCGATACTTGTAGCGTCAAACTTCAAGTTCTTCATACAATTAAGATTCAAAGGTTGGAACTTTGGTTGATAGTGCAAAATCAATCATAAAGTAAGTATTAAGAGTTAGACTTCAAGTCCAAACATACTATGGAGTAAGTTATCAATTCTAGTCACCTAGTGGAAGGAAATGTATAATGAGAAAATCCGATATTGATAAATACATTGGAGAGAATGTAAGAGAGAAAATGTATAGTCTGAATTGATCAATTCAGAACAAGTTGACCTACTCCTAATCGTAATCAAAATCTAGACAAGTCTAGAACCTTCTCCAGAGATAAATGCATTAAATACTATATTCATTTACATCCCTGCTCAAAGTCGAGGTGTTGAAGAGGCAACCGTCTTCAGTTTGGAAAGCCAGTCCTAAAAACGCCCTCATTGATGAACTTTGGTAAAGAGATCAGCAAATTAGCTAATCCAAGGAGGAAACTAGAACTAGTGAAATGGTACCACGTCCAAGATGCTATCGCCCAAAGTGACAATCAATTCTGATATGCTTGTTTCGTTCATGAAAAACGAAACTATGACTAATCTGAATAGCACTGTGAAATTGACAACGAATTAATTTACCAGCAGAAGCAAGCAAGCCATGGAAGCTATAAGCAAGAGCGCTCTACCTAGCTAAAGTTCTGGAGTGGGTAGTGAGAGATTGCTCTTGCTATGCCAAGAAATGAATGAGGTACCCAAATAGAAACAACAGCCTATTTTAGATCAATGATCACTGGTATCATCACCTGAATCAGCATCTGAATACGCATGTGTAACTAAAGGAGAGCAATTGAAAAAAAAATGAAGACGATGAAACATATGTGCCTTTGAGATATACTAGGATATGAAGAACATCTATGTATGAGTGAAGCAAGGAACAACCCTAGAATCACTGACAATGTGAATAACATGAGCAAGATCAAGACGAGTAATAGTAAGATATACAACACTCCAACTAATTGCCAATCGACAGTGGTGTTGCTGTTAGAATGTTGATCGGGAACCACGGCCGAGAAATGGAGCTACAAAATAGAACACGAAGTGACCGCCGGGGGGGGGGGGGGGGGGTGTTCCGAAGGAGGAGGCTCCGATACTAAACTCAGAACGTTGCTACAGGGGTAGTGAATAATAGAAATGCACTAGGCGTGTGTGTGTGTGTGTCTCCTTGCGTACCAGAGGCCCTCTACCTCATATAGATTCAGCTTCGAGAATCCTCATTACCTTGCAACTCTGCTCTGATAGGTCTGGGGACCCACCAGGATCATGTTAGGATTCTTAGGGATAACGTCACTATCCCCTGTTGATAGTACCACTATCCTATTAGGATTCTGACTTATCTGGTAGAGTTCCTTTCAGATACAGGACCTTTTGCTGACCCCAAGTCAACCTTGCCACGTGTCACCACCTGGTAGGGCGAGCATATTTAGCCGTATCACAATGCCTTCTGCTTTTGACGGCTCTTTTGGAACAGCCAAAAGCATATAAGGTAGGAGGAAATCAACTCGAAATGGTCTAGCTGAGCTCCCCTCTTCCCCGTTACTACTATTTCGAAGGAATCACAAAGAAATCTTATTTGAAAATGGTGTTTAAATAGCCTGCTCGGACAGTCTGATCAGGCATGGACTTGGCAGGGTGCTTGAGCACCTGCTCGAGAATCCTGCTTGGGAAGTCTGCTCGAGCATGGACTTGGGAGGGTGCTTGAGCACTTGCTCAGGAATCCTACTCGGGCATAGACTTGGGAGGGTGCTTGAGCACCTGCTCGGTCATGGACTTGGCAGGGTGCTTGAGCACCTGCTCGGGAATTCTGTTGGGCAGTCTGCTGGGGCAATCTACTGAGGCATGTACTTGGTAGGGTGCTTGAGTACCTACTCGGGCATGGACTTGGCAGGGTGCTTGAGCAAATGCTCGGGCAGTCTGCTCGGGCATGGACTTGGCAGGGTGCTTGAGCACATGCTCGGGTAGTTTGCTCGGGCATGGACTTGGCAGAGTGCTTGAGCACCTGCTCGAAAAACCTGCTCAGGCAGTCTGCTCGGGCATGGACTTGGCAGGGTGCTTGAGCACCTGCTCGGTCATGGACTTCACAAGGTGTTTGAGCATCTGCTCGGGAAACCTACTCGAGCAGTCTACTGCAATCTGCTCAAACATGGACTTGGCAGGGTGCTTGAGCACCTGCTCGGAAAACCTGCTTGGGCATGGACTTGGCAGGGTGCTTAAGCACCTGCACGGGAATCCTGCTCGGACAGTCTGCCACATGGCAGGGGTCTTTAAGGTATTTTACTCAAAATCGTTTCGGGAAATATTCAAGTGCAACGGTCCTTTTACAGCCAAAACTAAGGCGGTTACCAAATAAAATTCAAAATTTATTGCTTCGAAGATCGCGCCAGATAGGCGCAATGAATGTTTCCCCTAACTTAGGAGCGGTTACTCAAGCACTTTATATATATTGAGCTTTCAAGCTTCATTTGCCCCCTTCTATTTACTCTCTTCAGGCTTGGCTCAGTCTAAGCAAGCAAGTTCCTCTCCCATTCCTTCTTGTTCGGCACTTTATATATTTCCCTTTCACAGTTTCCCTTATTAGATTCTCGCTACAGAATGTCCTCAACATCATCAAGTAGTTCTTCATCGTCATCAACTAGTTCCACAAAAAATTCCCTAGAAAGTGAGTCCGAAAGTAGATCTTTACAAGTAGGGACTTCAATCTCAAGGAGTAGAGTAGGAACTTCCACCCCCCAAAGCCAGCACTTCGTTCCCCTGTAGGGTAGGGGATATCAAGAACAAGCCAAGGATAAGTTTGATGAAGACACTTGGTTCACCTCAGAAGAGAAGAGGAACAAGATGACCAAGGAGGACATAATAGAGCTTTTGGAAGAAATTTCATTGCCTCATCCATTCTCTGCTCGGGTTCCAGCAATCCAAGAACCCACCAACTATGGCACAGATCTGGAGACAAGTGTTTACGAGGGTCAAATAAGGTCTTGCTACAGAATTCCTATGCATCAATTTATTATTTCCTTTCTTAACTACTAAAAAATGGCGACTGGTCAACTTGTTCCCAATGGGTGGAGAAAGCTTGATGGCCTGATCTACCTTGTGCAAACTTCGGGGTACCCGATAATAGTCGACGACTTTATGAGGCTCTACCTTGAGGTATGCTTTATAAAGAACGTGGATCAAAGTGTTGGGTAGTATTACATCCACAACAGGGTTAGAGTGATCAAAGGAGGTCCCAAATCCAACAAAGGTTAGCACTCCTGGTACTTCTTCATACAGCGGGCAAGTGGTAAGTGGGAGTTCCCTAGGAAATGGAACGGATTCTGTAAAGACTTTGAAAAGAAAAGCTTTTTAGCTCTCAATGCCTTCAATGTTGATCACATAAAAAGAAGGGGTTGTCTAAATATCAATGAACCTCTTTCAGAGCAAGAGATCCGGCACGAGGGGCTTATGCCCCCTGCCCCTGCTAGGCCTATTCCCCCAACCCCTGTTGTAGAACCCTATGTTGCCTTGGGGCGTATGATTTTAGAGTTAGCGACAACAACATCATCCTCTAGGACTCCGAGTTTAGGCAGAATCTGTAGACTATATTCATTCAATCACTTCTCTTACTAAGCTTAAACTGCATTAACTGACTCTACTCTTTTCGCAGAAATATCTGGCAAAGATAAAGGCTGAAAAGGAAAAGAAGTTGCTGGTGAAGGTTCTTCTCCTATCATGAAGAGGCCTTGTGATTTTGTTCCTCCTATGCCTCCTCTTGTAGTCAAGGATCTTCCCTTTGACAAAGATCCTATTTTTTGCCCAAGATGGACGATTAAGAGAGGCGATTCTGGCATGCCGAGCTCACATATCTCCACTCAACACTTGGCTCATGGGGTGTTACCTAGTGATAAAGTGATTTTGGAGAACCAGCCTCACTATGTCCAAGCCGCCTACAATATAACTCACTTATTTTTTTTAAATCCTTAATTAGCTTCTATCATTTTCCTTTGCATGACTGTCTTCTTCTCTCTTCTATGTTCAGGCCTATTGCTATAGCAGCTAGATGCATGATAGATTTCAAATGACGATGGATGTAGCGCACGACGCAGAAACTGAGAAAAGAGAAGCCCTCTCCAAGGTTAATAACCTTGATAAGGAGGTCAAGGCCTTGAAGGCAGAGAAGATGGAACTGCTCGCCAAAGCCAGTCGTCTAGAAAAAAGATGTAAGGTCGATATTGGGGACAAGGCTATCCAAGCGTTTCTTGATTGAACACTTGGGGAGGAATGGTTACGGAAACGCACGGAGGATGGTCTTTTGATCTTCGAGCAAGGTTTTCAGAAGGCCAAGGAGCTGATGTTGGCCAAGTATCCCAGCCTCTTTCTGGATGACATAACCGTGCCAGTTTTTGGGTCACCTTCAGGAGAGACTGAGGCGCGCCTCCTGAAACTGGGGATGTTGTTTCCTAAGGGGATAAGAGTGTTCAGCTTGGGAATGCTTCAGCGCCTTAGGATAGCTTGCTCCTGACTTTTCCTCTTTTGTAATTACTTTTTATGGCTACATACAACTTGCTGCCCCCAGGGACTTTTCAATGAGACATGTCTTTTCACTGTCCCTAGAAGGGTGTCTTTTATTTTTGCAATTTTGATCCTATTATTCACATCTTGCAATATTTTTTACTTTGACACGAGCCCTTATTGTCAGCTAAGGACCGGCAAAGAAGCCTTGCACTCACTCTTGGCTAGGTTTCGAATTCACAAAACAAGGTGGGGCGACGAACTCCCACTAGGTTTTGTCGTTTCTCTGGCTAGAACTAAAGCTAGACCGTGTCAGATAACACTTGTGTGCTACCCTATCACGTTGGGTGATACTTGCTTGAGTAATGCACGCAGTTTTCCTGCTCGGGCATCTAAATTTATATCGTTCTTGAGAACTTAGAATTAAATACATCTGCTTGAGCAAAGTTCGACAAATATGCAAAAGCTAAGGAAAAGAAAAGTCTTCATTACTTAACCAAAGTGACTGAAATTACAATGTGATTTATACATCCTGTTATTCATCTGACTAACTAAACACTAACCCAAGTCTACTCTACTCGCCCGCCAAAAAAGGATGTATCTTGCCTTTCCATAAGATGCTACTGATAGTATCGTCGTAGATTCTCCGCATTCCAAGTTCGAGGAATCGGGTCCCTGAAAGTGCCTCCAATGAGTAAGCACCTAGTTTGAGCACTTTCGATATGGGATAGGGTCCTTCCCAGTTTGGGGATAACTTTCCAATGGCGGCTTTTAGGTCTAACACTCCAACTTTAGGAGGACTAAATCTTTAACTCAAAATAGCTTTGTGCGAACCCTTCGATTATAATGCCAAGCAACCCCTTGCTTAGTTGAGATTGATCGTTCCAGGGCTTGAGCCCGCACGTCATCTAAGAGGTCGATATTTCCTTGAAGGCTCTCTTCTTTTGAAAACTACAATATTCAAACTATTGGGAGTCCTACTTTAACAGGCAAGAGTGCCTCTGTCCCAAAACATAGTAAAAAAGGAGTTTCTCCCATAATGGAGTGAGGCGTTGTTCGATATGCCCAAAGTACCTTGTGGAGCTCATCTACCCATGCCCTCTTGGATTCATCTAGCTTTCTCTTCAAGCCTTGAAGAATGCTTCAGTTCATGTTCTCTATCTATCCATTCGATTGGGGGTGGGCAACTAATGTGAAGTGGAGATTAATGGAAAAGCCTTCACAGACTTTTCGAAAGTTGGAATTGTTGAACTGTTTCCCATTATTCGTGATCAGGACTTTTGGAACCCCAAAACGACAAACAATGTTCATCCAGAAAAATTCTTCACACTTTGTCACTGTTGTAGTAGCTAGCAGCTCGGCCTCGGTCCACTTTGTAAAATAATCAATGGCGATTATCACAAAATGTCGTTGACCTGTTGCCATAGAGAATGGACCCAAAATGTCCATTCCCCACATCGCAAAGGGAATTGGAGAGGTCAAGATACTGAGGGAAGTTGCGGGCGTATGTGAGAGTGGAGCAAACTTCTGGCACTGGTCACATCTCCTTATAAACTGACAGCGTCCTTTGGCATCCCCTGCCAGTAGTAACCTTGCCTTAGGATTTTGTGCTCTAAATTTCTTCTGCCCAAATGTTGCCCACATATGCCTTGATGAACTTATCTCAACGCATAATCTGCTTCTTTAGGACTTAAACACTTGAGATATGGTAAGCTAAAAGACTTTCTATAAAGGGCCCCATCTAGAAGAGCATACCGAGCAGATTTGGCACGTAGGTTGCGTGCTTCACTCTGCTCTTAAGGTTATCTTCATGTGTTGAGGTATTGTATGATCGGATCCATCCAGTAAGGTTCCTATTCTACCATGTCGACTTCCACCATAGGTTGGATTCTCCTTTCTTTGAGAAGCTTAATATATACTGCTCGAGTGAACGCCGAGACGTATGTGGAGGTTAGCCTGGATAGGGAATCTGGTTGAGCATTTTTTTCCCTTGGTATCTGGCAAATAGTAAAGTTTTTGAACTTTGCTGCCTGTGTCCTTACTGCTTGAAGATACTGGATCATTCTCTCATATCTGGCTTCATACTCTCCCACTAATTGAGAATCGCTATGGATGGAGAGCCTTTCAACAAGTGTGCTAGTCTTATCCCCACAGGAGTGCCTCGTACTTGGCCTCATTGTTTAATGCTTGGAAGTCAAAACGAAGAGCATATTCAATTACAAATTTCTCTGGGCTGACCAATATAAGGCCTGCTCCACCGTTACCCACCGTAGATGAGCCATCCATATAAAGGAGCCAAGGGTCTGAAGTTTTGGAGATAACTAGTTGTGGGGGGTGTTCTGGCATAGTGCACTCGACGACAAAATCTCATAAGGCTTGGGCCTTGATTGCGATGCGGGGCTTGTATTTGATATCGAATTCCCCCAACTCTACCGACCAGTTGATCAGCCTTTTCGATGCCTCTGGACTTTGCAGAACCTTCCCCAAAGGCTGGTCAGTCAATACTGGGATCGTAAGTGATTGGAAGTAAGGCCGGAGTTTTCTGGTCGAAGTAATGAGAGCTAGCGCCATTTTGTCTATTTGGGGATATCTCGTTTCCACATCTTGCAAAACCTTGCTCACATAGTAAACCGGCTTCTGCTTGTTGTTCTCTTCTCGAATCAAGACTCCTCCATCCAGGCAAAATCTTTAGCCTTCCTGATGGCCCTAGAGAAGGATAGACATATTTCGGCAGATTTGGACATGAATATTTCCAAAGCGGCGACTCTTCTCGTGAGTTCTTGCACCTGTTTGATTGTCTTTGGTGCTTTCATGGCATGAATGACGCCTATCTTCTGCTGGTTGGCCTCGATGCCATGTTGGGAAACCATGAATCCTAAGAACTTACCAGACACTACTCCAAACGTGCACTTGAGTGGGTTTAGTTTCATCTTGTAAGCCCTTAAGATGTCGAAGGTTTCCTTGAGATCCTCAATATGAGCTTCTACTCTGATGTTTTTCACCAGCATGTCATCCACGTATAACTCCATATTTTTCCTGATTAAGTCATGGAAGATCATGTTGACCAGGCATTGATATGTAGCACCCGCGTTCTTGAGCCCAAAGGGCATGACTCTGTAGCAGTAGAGTCCTCACTATTTGATAAAGGATGTTTTGGGGATGTCATCTTCAAACATCCTAATTTGATTGTACCCTAAATAGGCGTCCATGAAGCTTAACAATACGTGACACAAGGTGGCATCAATAAGGATATCAATCCAAGGAAGTAGATAACTATCCTTCGGGCACGCTCTATTAAGGTCAGTGAAGTCGATGCATATGTGCCAACGGTCGCCCTATTTGGATACCATCACAACATTGTCAATCCAATCAGGGTAAGAAATTTCCCTAATGAATCTGGCTGCAAACAACTTATCCACCTCCTCATCAATTCTCACTTGCCTTTCTGGGGCAAATGTCCGCTTCTTCTGCTTGACGGACTTCTTAAGTGGGTCTATGTTCGGTTATTGGTGATTACCTCGGGATCAATCCTGGGCATATCAGATGCTGTCCATGTGAAAATGTATGAGTAACTTCACATAAGGCAAACAAGCTTAAGCTTGAGCTCTTCTGCTAATCCCGTTCTAATCCTCACCATCTTTTCTTTGTTTCCAGGGTATAACTCAATGTTTAATAGGTCCTTAGCTGGCTTGCCTCTTTTTACCATCGTTTTATCTCTCAAGTGTTCAACTACAAGGGTCTCGTTATTTTTGGTTTGGCACGACGCCATGTAGCATTGTTGAGCCACTACTTGGTCTCCCTTGACTTCCCTAGCTCTATGTTCTGTGGGAAACTTCATTTTCATGTTGTATATGAATACCACTACTTTAAATTGGTTCAGCGCTGTCCTGCTAAGGATTGCATTGTAGGTTGAAGGAACACGAAATCCAACATTAACTTTGCTTGAGCCGAAAGATTGCCCGCGGCAACGTGTAGTGCAATGATCCCCTCGCAAGCCACAAAGTTGGTTGGACAGGCCATAGAGGGGTGTGTCTATCTTGCGTAGTCGATTAGATAGGATGTTCATTTTCTGAATGCTTCATAAAAGAGGACCTTCGTCGAGCTCCCATTATCCACGAGGATTCTCTTAACGTCAAAGTTGACTACTCGAAGTGTAACAACTAACGGGTCGTCATGGGGCGTCTTTGTGTCCCCCACATCTTCTTAAGAGAAAGATATTGTTGGGATCGGCTCCATTTTTTGCTTCTTGGTTGACGGTCCAACGTGGTGCACACTTCTCTCACGTAAGCTTTTTGCCTTTGACCAAACGAACCTCTAGTTGCGATCCCCCCCCCCCCGAGATAGTGTCGATGATCCTCGCGTGTTCCTGCGCTTCTTTTCTTCCCGCTAAGGGAATGGCTTCCCTTCTGTCATCCCTTCTATTGACATACTTCTTCAAATGCCCTTGCTTGATGAGAGCTTCTATAGCACGCTTGAGCGACTCACAATTGTCCGTGGTGTGGCCGTGGTCATTGTGATACCAGCAGCATAAATTCTTATCTCTTTTACTTGGTGCAGACCTCATTTTGTCCAAACATTCCAGAATCTCCTTATCTTCTATCTCATGAATAATCTGTGATGGTCTGGCATTCAACGACGTCAAATTCTTCATATCCAAGAGTTCCTTGGGTCGTTGTTTCTCCCTCTTGAGCGCTTAGAGTTTCTCCCGCTTCTAGGACTATCATCTCAGGCCCGCTTTCCTTGCTCCTGCCCATTATCACCTCGATGTCCCTTATGTGTTTCCAAGTATTCTTCGGCTTGGATGTACTTGTTGGTCTTATCCAATAATGCACTCATATTCCCAGGGGGACTCTTGTTGACCGCAAACACTAACTTGGAAGTGAATCAAAGTCTGCGCAAGAAGACGGTGTACTTCACCAACTCATCCAGGTTGTCAATTTTTTATGTCACTGTATTGAAACGCCCCAAATATTGGGACAAAGATTCGCTTCTTTCCTGAACCACGTTGAGAAGGCTTGCTGAGTTTTTCCTCCTGGTTTGGCTGCTCACAAAATGTTTCTAAAACAAATGAGAAAGCTGAGCAAAACAGTGAATTGATCTAGGTTGAAGGGACTTGAACCACGCATGTGCAGCCATCCTCAAAGTGGTTGGGAAGGCTCGGCGACCTGAAGGAGTAGCATGTTCGTCTGAAACTGGTAGACGTGCTCCCTGGGGTCCCCATTCCCATCATACAAATCACATTGCTGCATCCAAAAATTGGGAAGTAATTTTTCCTTTTTGATTGCCTCGAACAAGGGGTACCCAGAACCTTCCCTTGAAGGAGTGAATTCCTTCGGACAGGGCTCAGAGATGTTTCTATGATAAATTCATCCTTGAGGGCATACTTCCCGTGCATCTCAATGAATTCATCCTTGGTTACGCCGTCCCCTGTCAGTATGGTGCCGACCACGAGACTCGCTGCTTGGAATGGAAGACGAATTCGTGTTGTCTCTCATTGATGTCTCCCATCGAGAACATGAACCACTCCTAGTAACATGCTCCTCGGTCACCTTTCTTGGCTGATAACTAAGATCAGCCTCTGATATGTACTTCCGGTCATAGCCTGACCTTGAGGTCAATCAAAGGCAAAGGTCGCTCAGATCCAAATGGGTCTGGTTAGTAGAAGCAATGGGAGCCACGACTTAAAGTGTTTTCTGCAAGGTGTTCACCATGCCTTTAAGATCATGGATCTCTCTTGTCAGATCCATGTTCAGCATTTTGAACAACTTTCGGTTGAGGTGGTGATGAAGGTCTCCCTTTTTTAGCCTAGGGGTTGGGGAACGAGTTCTTCTATAACCATCACTTGTCTGCTGTGTAACAGAAGTTAAATTAACCCGGTTGTCATTGATATCAGTGAGATGGTGTCGAACGTCGGTCCTCTCGGCGAGAGACACTAGATCGCATTTGCTGATTGTGAATCGAGTGACTGATTGGGGACGTTTTGGAAAAAGATTGTCTGGCCATGTTCCCTGTAGATCCCACGGATGGCGCCAAAATGTTTCTGCTAGAATGTTAATTGGGAACCACAGCCGGGAAATGTACCTGTAAAATAGAACACGGAGTAACCGCCAAGGGGGTGTTTTGGCGGAGGAGGCTCTGATGCTAAAGTCAGAACGTTGCTACAGGAGTAAAGCTCTGAATAGCAGAAATGCACTAGGTGTGTGTGTTCCCTTGTGTACATGAGGCCCTCTACCTCATATAGATTCAGCTTCTAGAATCCTCGTTACCTTGCAAATCTGCTCTGATAGGTTTAGGGACCCACTAGGATCATATTAGGATTCTTAGGGATCACGTCATTATCCTCTGTTGGCAGTACCAGTGTCCTATTAGGATTCCAACTTCTCTGGTAGAGTTCCTTTCAAATACAGGACCTTTGTTGACCCCAGGTCAACCTTGCCATGTGTCACCACCTAGTAGGGCGAGCACATTTAGCCATATCAAGTGGCATCACTGAGAGCTGAACCATTCAAATATGTGAGATGACCATTTGACTAAAGAGGTGCAGATATAGTTTTACTATCAATGAAATGCAAGAGCAAGTTGATTAGGCTCATACTTGAGGATTGTATCATTCTATTTAGGATTCAGTAGCTAGCTTCCAAGTTGAAGCTTCCAAAAGATAAGAGTTACAAGACTATTTTTGTTGAGAGATTCATTTAAAGATTGTATACATAATACAAAGAATCGACAAATAAAATTTGTCGCTATTTTTCTTGTTTGTTGTATACCTCTATCCTTTAAATCGGTAAAATCAAATTTGTCGCTTTCTTGTTCTTTATTTGCAAACTCTGAACTTGTGTCTTTGGAGCACCCATTGGGACCTTTCTGCCTCTTTATCTCTTATGTATTCTTCATCCTTCAGATTTCAAGCTTCAATGGCTCCAAAGATGACTAACTTTAAGTCCCTTGGTATCAAGCTTTACACATCAAATCTTGTACTTACAAAAGTCAACTACTTTCACAAACTGCTTATTCCGCAACGTCAACTGCAAAATTCAATGGCACCGATGGGGTCATCCTTTCAATGTTGGTGGTGGAAAATTTGCTACATCCATGGTTAAAAAAGTATTTGCACGCTCAACCATGCCTCAAGATTTCATTTCTTCCTACAGGCCTAAGTCCACACCAGTATTTGATGTCGACTTAAGTGGTTTCATGTCGCCATTTCTTTGCATGACTGCACAGTCTATAAATCGACATTTCTGACTACATAGTCATGCTAAAAATGATGGTGCAATCAAGATCTATTTAAAATCATTATGCCGAAACGAAGGTTCTTAACAATCTTATTGAGCACGGTAAATGCAAAGCAGAATATTACTAACTGTGTGGTGAGAACAACGTCGGCATCGATAAGGATCTTCTAGTCAAAAAAATTTTTGCTTATTGGAAGGTTATGCTTTTGATCGGTTCAGAAACCTTAAGCCAAATTTGATTGATAATAAAGTAGATATACAAAAAGAATTCCTTGACCATTCATTTAGTACTCGACGCACTATCAGCATGATCAAACTTCATGGTACTTGCTAAATGGAGCATGAGCCCATCATGGACTACATTAACGGAGGAGAAGCTTAAGTCGGAAGGACAAGTTATTCAAAGCCTCAAATATCGAGCCATGCATCCAAATTCCAAAGTATGCAATGGGGATTCCGTTGTATTCTACAAGCCATCAAACCAAAGTTTTTCAATGAGTTAGCTTCAAGAGCTCATAACATGGAACTCTGTATATTAACCAGTTGAATAGACTATGACCTCATTAAAAATTTGAATAAAAAGGGGCATGAAAAAAAACCAAAATGGCGACAATGGTCCATGAATGTTCTAGTGACAATACAAAGAATTACACAAATTAGAACTTTGACAACATCAACTTAGACACAAATAACGATTGTGACACATAATTGCCACAAATTAGATTGGGTCATGATCACAATCATCACTAGTGATATGGTGTTACAAGTCATCTTGTCACCAAATCTCAACCTAAGTCTATTCTAAGGGTTCTTTTGTGAAAATACGGAGTTATTGTGACAACATCTATGAAAATATGGAGTTCATGCAAAAGTGACAACTTAGGCCACGTTTGACGCGATTTTTTTTTCTCTCTTTTTTTTCAGTTTTGAAAATTGGAAAAAAAAAAATGTGTTTGGTAACCATTTTTTTCCTTCTCCAATTTAAAAAACCAGTTTTTAAACTGAAGAGTAAAAAAAAACTCCAAAAACTAGTTTTTTTTTCACTTTTGGTTTTTTTTTTTGAGACCACCACCCTCCCACTGCTGGCAGCCACCTCAGGCGACCACCGCCGGCGACTGTAGGCAGCCATCGTCGGCAGCCACCTCTGGCCGCCGGTGACTGCCGACAGCCACCTCCGGCCGCCGGGGACCACCGCCGGCAGCCACCAGCCAACGCCAGCCACCACCACCGTCGACCATCGCTACATCCCACCACCGCCACCGCAAACCACCAAAAAAAAAGTCAAAATAAAAAGGGTTACCAAACGCCCAAAAAAAAATAAAAAAAACAAGGGTTATCAAACACCCACTTATTTTTGTAAAAAAAAAAAATTAAGCTGCTCTTTAAAAACTGCTCCTTAAAAACTGAAAACTAAAAAAAAAAAAAAAATTTGTCAAACCAACCCTTAGATGTTGTCATAACGAATCTTAGAATTAGTGACAGCGTGTACGAGGTTGTTACTTATAGTCTTTAGTGACAGACCTATAGTGACCACACACCGTGAGAACAAAATCTTGTCATAATAATGGTCAGCAAAGATTTAGTACACTATTGTGACAACATTTGTTGGAACAACAAAGCAGCTGGCCACTTAGAAGCAAGGAAACGAGCATATCTAGAAGGTGGAGCCAACAACACATGAAAACGATTTCATTCAAACACAAAGGGAATAGTGAACCTAAGAGATGGACCCAAAAGTGCATATAACTAGTTGGTTGCTTAAGAACACCAGGAACAATAATAAAGGTGCTACTTATAGCTGGAGCCAACAAAGTCGAATGGTAGTCACTCGTTGAGCGACAAAAACATGATAAGTAAACTCTCTTAGAGTTGAAAAGATAGGAATATGACAAAAGGTTTACAAAATGAACCACTCAAAGCCAGAACCAAAGATACGCCAAATGGCAACTGGACGATCAACAATGGGAATTGAATAGTAAACTTTCTTCTAGAGTTCATAAGGATAAGTATAGTGAACTGTCTCAAAAACAATTCCTAGACCCACAAAGGTCTAAGATCAGGAGTCGCCATCTTATTTTATTAAACCAAAAGGAAAATTAAAAATTCCTAAAAAGACTCTGAAACATCCACCAAAGACTACTGATTTATTAAAAATAGGTGTTAAGCACCCGTCATACCCTTTCGGTCTCTATTTCCTTTTTAGTGATTTTTGACCTTCAACACATAACACATAAATATGAATAAACAAACCCTGAATATACTTATGCATTATTGGTTTGAATTCGATAGCGAGGATCAAATGGCCTACATATCTGGTCGAACAAACCAGAATCAGAACAGTCGTAGTTCGACCAGGCCCTATGGATGACGACCTACATTTCATTCTTTTACTCAAACTTAGGAATAAAATGAAAAAACTCTTTTTGATAGTTTGTATAAATGAAAATGAAGCCGCGGGGAGGGGAAGCACTCTAAACTACTATAATCTGAACTAATACAGAAAGCAATAATATACCTGGAAAATACGCTTGCCTAGAAGACTCATGAACACTTTGTTAGGAATTCACGATGCGAATGAATTAGGAATGAATAAAAATGAAATATGAAGTACTAAATTTCCCTAATAGATGGTCTACCACTTCTCTGAAAAAAAATGATATAAAAGCTCTAGAGAGAAAAAGCTGGTCCTTGAAAAAGTAACCTAAAGACCCTTTTTATAGAGGTCTGGATCACCATAAATGATAAGAATGGCCATCTCAATTTGTCATTAGGAGATAAAACAGAATATTTTATAGAAATCGTAAAATAAGAAATGTCAACTAACCGACCAGTTTGTCAAAACCAACCGGTTCATCCCATGATATTTTAATATTTTTTTCTAAATTTTAGGACATTATCTGTCCCTAATTCGGTAATTATCTATGATTTTAATTAGATGAGATGCACCATATTTGAGAATTGTCTTCATATTTCATATAAATCAAGGATTAATTGTGGACACCGCATTTTTATAGTCTTTTTATTCATTAAATGATTATTAAACTTTATTGTTAATTAAGTTTATTATTATTATTATTATTATTATTATAGGCCTAGGTCTAATAATACGATAACACCCTGGGATTTCTGGAGCGTTAGTTAATCAATCGATCGATGCTTATCATTCAATACCTCAATTTAATCAAATAGCCTCAATGTATATAAGAGCTTCTCAATGAATTCAAACTCTCAATTAATTATTCTTAAATACAAAAGCTAGATTAATGTGCTCAATTAAGTTAGATTACAGACTAATTCCCTCACAAGAGCTTAAGTAGACAAAATAGTACAAATCTAAACCGATTCCATGACCAAGCTCTAACCAATTTAAGAACTCTACTGATGATTATTACCTGTAGAAGGGAATAGAAAAAGGGATGAGCTTTAGAGAGCTCAGTAAGGTTGTTCAAAATTCAGAAGAAGGATACAAACAATCTACAAATTTTATTCAATGGCAATATGGGAAGAGATTCAACTCAATCCCTTAAATATGATATAAGTAAAAATAATTTCAAATACACTGTAAACGATGTGGATGATACTGAACATGAGTGATTGCAAAGCTACACAGGTAGTGCAGTGTAATACTTAGCAAAGCCATACAGACAGTGTTCAATAACAATGTAATTACACATGCATATGTACACTTGATAGACCATTAAAGTACCAGCGTCTCCTGCAATAACTGATCATCCTTATATGACCCAAAATACAGACCATCCTTATAATGCATCGTTATAATGCCTCAATACACTTACTCATGTCAATATTTAGAGTACAATAATTGTTAATTCATTGAGTAAATCGATGCTCGATGAGTAACAAATTATGAGCATTGATAAGGAATTTTCAATGACAACTTAAGGCTCAAAGTAAGGGTTGAAAGGCAGTTAAAAGATTCTCACATCTACATAATAGAGTTCAAAGGAATTCGATGACAAATAAGGATAAAATATATACGAGGTCAAATTCGATTTTGCAGGTTTCAGATAGAAATCTCTCATCTCAATCCAAACTTTGCGCTGCTATTCAACTTTGTTCAAATTCCTTGAATAACCTAAATTGACAAATTACTTATTAGAACAAATTCTAGCCTCATAATAATATAAATTCAATGCTAATTACTCACTCCGAAACTCTCACTTTCTATAGCCTAGAACGAAACGTATCCCACTACGACCTAACTTAACCGAAAAACTTCGCACACTCTATAAGGCATTAAGATACCCCAAAATTCATAATAAAACCTTATATATACTTTTATAGTTTATAATAAGTAAAAAATATTATTTTTTTAATATTTTCAAATTAAAAATAATTTTCTTAAATACCCAAAAATAGTAAATAATACTTCTAGCTCAAATCAAAGTCCCATAATTTTTATGATAGCTTCACAATATATAGGAAAAATACTAAAACTGAAATTAGGATTTAAAAAGTATCAAAATCATTTTAAAATCATCTGTTTCGCTAAATCAAATACGATCGGGGTAATCTTACCCAATCAACTCTAAAATTTATGAAACTGAAAATTCTTTATATCATAAAAATTACTTAAATTTTCCTAGAATTTAATAAGAATTTTAAAGACTGCAAATGTATTTTAGAAAAACTAAACTTTTGTAGAAATTATTAAAAATACTAAACAATTTCTGAAAATCTGAAATTTTACTCATAATTCTAACATTAGTCTAAGAAACTTTCTGTAAGATTTCAGCATTCTACAATAATTGTGCAGTGCCCCACAGCTTCGTGGTTGAAGTTTACAAGCACAGTTTACCACTTTTACTGCACAAGCCATTGCTCACTTCTTTTTCTTCTTCCTCCTTATACCTCTGCACATAGACCATTTACCCAAAATTAAACCCACACCTGTTGACACCTTTTTCCACTCACTCGTACACATTGATAACACACACCATATACAAAATTACCCACACCATTTTTACATACAATCACACACCCAATGAACATACACTGAGAATACACCCACAAAACACATTTACGGCGTGCGCGCGCGCGCACACACACACACACATTCACTGCACACCCACAAATTCACTTGATTCACACACACACACACACACACACACACACACATAATATAAACATACAGCCATACATGTATTACACACACAATCACACTAAACCCACAAACACAAGTCATGCACCCACTGCTTCGCAATAGTGGCTTTTTCCTATTCTACACTCACGCACACAAGCGCATCAGCCATGCCAGCCCTTGTTCTTGCTGTTTATGCACATACTTACGCACACAAGCACATCAGCCGTGGCATCTCCTCTCTCTTTCTCTCTCTCTCTCTCTCTCTCTCTCTCTCTCTCTCTCCTTCTTCTTCTTTCTATAACCGAAAGAAAAAATATGCTCTTTCTCTATGTAACCGAAAATCCCCTTTTATGGTAAGTTAATTCTTTCCATTTTCAATTCCTCCACTCCCACTTTTTCCAAATTTAAAGAGTGACATATATTTTTTAAATAAAATCAGATTTCTTTGAAATCTTTTATTAATTCAATTGTCCCCAATTTAATTTTATATTTGTAACTAACCCCATTACACTGATCATCGTTAAAAGTTGCTAGTAAAAATACTCCGCTAAAATTTTTAAATTAACCAGTTAAGAAGCATATCGGAGTTTGGGGTATCACACTATCCCCAATTTATAAAAATAATTCGTCCTCGAAGTTATGTACCCATAGCATCGAAATAAATGAGGGTAAGCACTTCACATGATCTCCTCTAGTTCCCAGGTAGCCTTTTCAGTAGTGTGATTTCTTCACAGTACTTTCACCAGCAATGCCATCTTGGTTCTTAGAACATGTTCACGTCACTCTAATATTTCCACCGGCATCTCTAATTCGTTTGAATATACTCCAGACGATGCTGTAATACGTCAGTCGGGTCAAGCACATACTTCTTAATACCAACACGTGGAATACATTGCGAACATATGACAAATCTGGTGACAGTACCAAATGATATGCTACCGGCCCAATTCTCTTAAGGATCTCATATGGTCCAATATATCTAAGGTTGAACTTGCCCTTTTTCCTAAAACGTGTCACTCCTTTCCATGGTGATATTTTCATAAATACTCAGTCACCAACTGAAAACTCCAAATTTTTATATGCTTTGGGGCATACATGCACGGTCTATCCTGTGCTGATCTCATGCATGACCAATCAAATCAACCTTCACACAGGTTATCTAAACCAACTTTAGGCCAATGAGTCGATGTTCTCTAACCTTATCTAAGCACAATGGAGTTTTGCACTTTTGACCATACAAAGCCTTAAAAGGCGTCATCTGAATACTGGCCTGATAGATGTTGTTGTGTGCAAACTCGACCAACAGCAGATGCATATTCCAACTACCCTGGAAATCTATAGCACAAGCCCTTAACATATCTTCCAAGATCATAATCTTTCACTTTGACTGGCCATCTGTCTGTGGATGGAAAGTTATACTAAACCTCAATTCAGTTCCCATAGCCCTCTAGAAACTCCCCTAATACCTTGGGGCAAATTGCGGATCTCTATCGGATACAATCGACACAAGTACTCTAGGAAGTCTCACAATCGTATCCACATACAATTGAGCCAACTGTTCACTCGTGAAATTGGCTTGAATAGGTAAGAAGTGTGTCGATTTAGTAAGCCGATCCACCACTACCCAGATCATGTCAAATCCTCTAATCATCCTAGGTAAACCTCCCACAAAGTCTGTAGTGACATGTTCTAATTTTCACTCGAGAATCTCTAGGGACTGTATAGTTCCTGCCGGCTTTTGATGTTCAACCTTGATGTGCTGACGCATTAAACACTGAGAAATGAATACTATTATTTTTGTTGAGAGATTCATTTAAAGATTGTATACATAATACATAGACATAGCCATGGTTGCTCATGGCAGTACTCTTTTGTCCCACATGAAATGCTTAACACAAACCCACACAATTTCACACCAATTCACCCCATGGCATGGCTGCCATTCCCATTTCACAAACCCCACAACATTCATTTGTTGTAAATGGGGTTGTTTTGGCAGCCCCTCCTTCTCCTCAAACCCATCCCACACAGACATGTGCATCAAGTTATGAATTAGATCGAGGAAGAAGGGTTAACATCTTACTCAAATTTTGCTACGATTAGTGGAATCCTTGACTGCAGAACCCTCTCTTTCTCCCTTTTACATGAGCCCTTATCTTCCTCTTTCTATTTTGTCTTCTCTTTGTAACCGAAAGGGCAAATATGCTCTTTCTCTATGTAATCGAAAGTCCCCTCTTATGGTAAGTTAATTCTCTCCATTTTCGATTCCTTTGTTCCCTCTATTTTCAAATTTAAAAAGTTGACATATTTGTTAAAAATAAAATCAGATTTCTTTGAAATCTTTTATTTATTCAATAGTCCCCAATTTATCTATATATATTTATAACTAATTCCACTACACTAATCGTCGCTAAAAATTGTTGATAAAAGTATCCTTGCTAAGTTTAAAAAAAATCTTCGCTAAAAATTTAAACTAACCACTTAAATGACATATAGGGTTTGGGGTATTACAAATACAATGAGCCTAATTTATTTAATTAAGTCCAGTAAGGGGTTCAATCCAATTGGTTAAACTAGTCCAGTTAGTTAGGTTTAACCTATGTCCAGTTAAGAGATTGTGATTGGTTAGATGATCTAGAATTATCATGTGATTTATCCTTGATGCATGTGATTAATCCTTGATTTATATGAAATCTGGAGATAATTCTTGAATCCGGTCCATCCTAATTGTATTTAAGAGATACTTACCGAATTAGGGGCACATAATGTCCTAATTCAAGATTTTTTTTGGTTGAATTGGCAGGTTCTTCGACCAATCAGCTACTTCGTTGATTTTTTTTAAGTTTCAGATTTTCATTAAAATATTCAGTTCCATCACTAAATCATAGACTAGGATGGATAGTCATATTTATCATTTCTGGTGCCCAGACCTCTATAAATAGTGGCTTTGGGCTACGTTTTACGAGAATAAACTTTTTCTCCCTAGAACTTTTATACCATTAGTCCTTGGGAGAATTTAGGACTTCATACTCATTCCTAAATTGTCCTGAGTCACTTGCATCATGGAGTTATCATAAGGAGTTCCGAAGTCTTTTATGCAAGCACCTTCTCGAGGTATATTACAGCTTTCTAGATTAGCTTAAATATTAAAGATCCAGAGTGTCTCTCGTTCCCGCGATCACATTTCTATTACATAAAACCCCAAAAAGAGTCTTTTCATTTAATTTCTTAGTTCGAGTCTAAGACCGAAGTGTATGTCGCCTCCCATAGGGCCCGAGTTGAACTACGATGGTTTTGATTCTAGTTAGTCCGACCGGATACATAGGCCTTTAGATTCCCAAAGTCGAGTTCAAGCCAATAATCTTGAAATAAACTTTGGTTAGTTTTATTGCATATTTACATGTTTATTTTTTAAAAAGGCTAAAGATCAATATAAATAAAGTGGAGACGAAAAGGGTATGGTGGGTGCCTAAAATCTTCTTGCCGTATGACTTAGTCTCTGAACTCATTTCCCTATTTTCAAAAGACTAGTTGTCCTTTGAACATGTCAGAGTCATTTATAGGGTTCTTCTTATTTTCTGTTGGTAAAATTAAATAACATGGCAACTTCCTAAAATCCTTCTACGGATTTTTTTGTGGCAGTTCGCTAGAGTGGCGACTCCGGAGGGGACAAAACTAAGAGGACTAGACTTGAAAATCTTCTATTGATTTTTTGGCCTTGTTGTATCTTCTTTTATGTACAATATGCTATAACTGTTGTATATGCACTTTTACTTCATGCCTCACACACGTACACGTCTTCCCTAACGCACCCATTTGAGGGTAACGATTGAAGCCCTTGGACCTTCTGGTTTTAAGGTGATCTGTTGACTGTACCTTCAACTCCACGGCCTTGTACGGGGCCTCCTGGTTTCTTGGTATATAAACGGGATGTACATGTACTGGTGATCGCCCATTATTAACTACCTGAGTAATGAGCAAGAGGTCTATGGTACAGTCAAGCCGATGGAGTGACTTTACATTGGTGTTGCGAGAGAAACCACGTACCTCGATCATTCAGTGTTCTACTTTTTCTTGGGAGATTACCTGTTTTGGCCTACGGCATATTGGGAGGGGAACCAGCCAATATATTGTAAGCTAGCTGCAATCTCCAGAAAAGGAAAAACTTTGACTAACCCACCTGTATTTCGAGCTCTCAAATGGACAGTTAGGCAGTAAGTGCTATTTGTGCAAATCCAAACTGGCTTGTTTATACCTTAGACCCTCCAACCAACTGAACAACCAGCCGATTAACCCACAAGGTGACCAGACGGTTAGTTAAGAGCCAGACCTCCCCAAAATTTTTCAAGTCCAAAGCCTCTCACCTATTAACCAACCAGCTGGTTAACCCACCAGGTTATTAGACTGTTAGTCAGAACCCTATTTTCAAATAAAATTTTTAAAATCTCAAAATTACCTCATTGTCCAACCTGGCAGTTAACCCATAAGGTGATCATACAATTAGTAAGAACCATGACCTTCCCATAATTGTTCAAAGAGGACCACGCTGAGCAGAGAAAATCCATCCATACCACATTGCAACATTAACAGATTCTCTTATTGGAATGAAAAATGCCATCAATAAAGGAACAATATTTAAGGATAAGACGCCAATAGCCCAGACTGTTCAAAAGAATCCTAATGCTCAACCGAGTATGTTTTCATGGGTGCCATATGTCACTAGGCAAAAGTTCTCCAATTTGCATGCGCCCTATAGCCAAAGTGTTTGAACAACTACTCAGTAAAGGTATAATTGCCCAAGTTACCCTTACTGTGGCACTAAAAGGGCCCGATATGTACTCAATGTGAATATCACCAAGCATCTAGACAACGAGAAAATTTTGCCTTGAGGCGTGCTATTCAATATCACATTAACAATGGCTTGATCAGCCTTTCTGTCGAGTCTAATGTGAAAGAAGAACTTCTACAGTATACCAAGCAAGCAGGGTGAGACATCTTTAGGCACTAGATCTTTCTATGTCCAACATCGTATATTCAGATCAAGGCGACCTATGGTCAAAGACTGTCCAGATGCCAAATTGAGCAGGGTGCCAAGCCAGAACCTTAGTTTTACTTTTATCTTATTTAGTTTTCCTAGCACTTCCTAGATTACCATTTTCAAATTTGTTTTCATTGGTAATATAGTCGATGTTTTTGCTTAGTCTTATGCACTTGATAAAAATAAAAAGATATCTATACATAAACAAATAAATAAAAGTGAAAGCCAAAAATATTTTTGTTTGCATCGATAAACAAGCTCTGGCGTCAGTGCTAAATTTTGGTATTAGGATGCGTCCAAAAAAATTAAAAGGATCCCAGTGGCTCAGCCCAGTCATCTCGTCTAAATTCTTGGTGATCTATAAAAGGATTTTCAAGCTAACCTCACTGCTCTAGCATCTCAACATGCCAAATACGTCTGAAAATGTCAAATTACTCATGGGAAAATAGCACAACAAAGAATCTAAAGAAGAACCAAAGATTGAAGAGAAAGAAAGGAATAAAAGGAGAAAGCCTATACTCGAAGCTGATGGACCGTATGAATCTAATAACCAAGGAGCGACTATTGCCCCAAAAATGGAGGAAAAATTATCTAAGTGGTAGATAATGCAATGCCCCGCACCTAGGCTTAGTTGTATGGTAATTTCTAATAGGTTACTTATTGCTTTAGTGAAAGTGTAAGTGATATTATTTTGGGTCTGCACCGACCACTGTTGCGGGCATTATTGTTCGGGACCTTCAATGATAATTATTGGGTGTAATAACATAGGATGTAAACAACGAGATTGGGTGCAATAGAAACTAATGAAAGTTAGCGAGTAAACTTGGAAAAAATTAATTAAAGTCCAAGGAGTTTTTAACAACTTCATTTTTTTAGGTTTAGTATATATACCTGCTAGCTTAGGTTCGGCCATCACAAAAATTCTCTGGCCTTCTTTTTTACGTGAAACTTAGAGAGAGCGGAAGCAACTAAGGAAAATTCTAGGTATCATCTTTATTCTTTTTTTCATAATTTCAGTCATTAATTGGATGTATAAAGTGTGGTTTTGTGATTATTATATTTATAGAAACCTCAAAAGGACGACTTTAACTTTGTAGTTTTAAGTTTTCTAAGATTCATTATATTTTTGGCTTCAAAATAACTATTGAACAAAACTGGTCTGCGCAGAGATGTGATGTTTCTGTCAACCACTTTGATTTGCTATAGAGTATTTATCATTAATTGGTTTTTAGCAGTTCTTACCTCTCTAAAAACCTCAGCAAGTAGATTTCAACTTTGTAGTTTTGAGATTTAAAAGATTCTTCATAATTCGTCTTCAAAATGGTCAATGTAAAAGAAATAGTTTTTGCAGAAAATGTTGTTTCTAGAATTTTAGATCAGTACATTGCCCAAAACTTTTAAGCCATTTTTAAACATATTTGGGCCAAGTACAAAACCAAAATGCTCTTATTTTCACGAAACCTACATTGTGGAATTTTTTGGAATTTTTCTAGGCGTGCAAAGGGCATGAAATGGTTTCAATTCAAAAAAGAGCTTTTGAATTATTTGATATAGTAAACAAACTTATTTTTAGTCAAGAATTTTACAGTAACCTTGTTTTACTGACACTCTTGAGTGTCTGAAATTTTGCGGTATTCTAGTGCCGATTGCTATACTTTTTAAACATGGCCCGTAGCGCTCAATTTAAAGAGTAGATTATGATTTTGAACGGAAAATCTCCTAAAGGATTTTTTTAGTCTGAAAAACCCACCTAGTTGTTTAAAAAGATATTTTAAGTTATTTTTGGGTGTGTAAGGATACATTAGGCGCCATTGATATTTTGGTAATTTTACACAAGTCCGGGGGTATTTCGATAATTTTACTTATTTAGGAGAGAATTAGCAGTCTGATATGATTGAGCGTCAAGAATTAATAACCATGTGTTTTATCATTACGTTTCGGTATACAAGGGCTACGACCAGAATTTCAGCAAGTACAACAACTGCTTATCGAGTCAGGTAAGTACTCATACTATGTTCCTCGTATACCCTACCTTCCAATATATGTAGGTGTATAGAAGATTTACCAAATTAAAGCTCTAAAGTCTTTGTTATACTTATCTTTTGAGTAAATTGGTTTGATGAGAAAATAAATGAGTTGTCATGGGATGTGCTTTGTGTGGTTATTGTGAACTCTATTTAAATTATGATATCGAGATGTTATTTTTGGTTATTGTGCCCTACATTCATGGGGGAAAGTTAAATTTTGAGTCCTAGTCAACGGGACCATATGTTGACGCACAGTACATGTGTACGCCCCTGTGACCACAATAATTTTTATCCTAGGTGAAAAAGGGATTTTGGATCCTAGTCAGTCGGACCATACACTGGCCGCAGCATGCCGAAGTTGTGATTAATTGTGATAGCTGTTTGATGTGCCTTTTTATGGCATGTTCCTCAAAACCTATTTCAAGGATATGGTATGTGTACTTACTGGGGCCATAGCTCACTCTTCTATACATATTTTCAGGTGATTACATAGTTGAACCCAACGTTCATGAAGGTCACGAGGACGGAGTCAGAGGAGATTGTCATTAGGGAATTGAAGTTCTCTTAGGGCATTAATAATATTGGATATCATTGTAGTAATAAATTTATGTTTTCAGAATTGGTTGGGGCATAGATCTCCATAGAGTTTAATTATTTTTTTTAGTTGAATTTGTCGATGTATCAGAGACGTACTTTGAGATAATTTGTAAGTATGGACTTGGTAACCTTGTAATGGTGTTCCCAACCTATTCTGGTCGCACTCAAAGGTCCACTTGGAGTCCCATTGTGCAGAACACGCCCGCACAAGCACAGTATTCAACGCTTTGAACCGGACAAAGTGCGCGCTCCCAAGTCACTTGCATTCTTTGCTTCACACGCCTTACGCAACTTAGTCACCAATTATTTCACGCTACCGTGACTCATAGTACCACGTTCATCGCGCCGCGACCACTTGAGCACCTTTTCACCAAAAATATCGACCATTGGCGCAACTGGAGCGACGGGGTCAAGGGCATAGGCCTTGGCCAACCCCATGGGGTTGGCCTCGGCCTCCCCCAAGGCCATGGGGTCGGCCTCGGCCTCTCGGCCTCGGCCTCCATAGGGTGTTGGCCTTGGCCTTTCCCCCCGGTTGTTCACTCTTCGCGCAAAGTCCCTTTCGCGCTTTGATCGCTTCATACACTTTGTACGTGGCTTTGGCACCTTGTTCGTCACGTGGGTACGTTTCACGTCGACATGCTCATAGCAACGCAACTTTCGGGTTTGTCATCGCTCATAAAAAGACCTATCGTCGGCGCGCCCGAAGTTCACCGAAAGGGGGAGTGGCCTTGGCCTCCCTTCATGGGAGTTGGCCATTGGCCTTGGCCACCCCTTAGGGTTGGCCTCGGCCTCCCCAGGGGTGGTGGCCTTGGCCTTCCCCCAATCTTTGGCCTATGGTCTCCCTTCCCGCACGCATTTGTTTTCTCAAGTCTTTGCACCTCCGCGATGTTTACGGACGTTTGTACATCTACCTCGCGACGTCGGTCATGCATCAACCTCGTGACGTCCGTCGTCCGTGAACCTCGCGATGTCCGTCATGCATGAACCTCGTGACGTCCGTCGTGCATGAACCTCACGACGTCCGTGTCGTGCATGAACCTCGCGACGTCCGTCGTTCATCAACCTCGTGACGTCCGTCGTCCATCAACCTCGCGACGTCCATCGTGCATCAACCTCACAGCGTCCGTCGTACATCAACCTCATGACGTCCGTCGTCCGTGAACCTCGCAACGTCCATCGTGCACCAACCTCGCGACGTCCGTCGTCCACCGACCTTGCGACATTCGTCATCCACCAACCTCGCGACGTCCGTTGTGCATCAACCTCGCAGCGTCCGTCGTACATCAACCTCGCGACGTTCACCGTCCGGGACCGCGCACCGCTCCGGCGATGTCCGTCGCCCAAAGTCGCGCACTACCACCAAATGACCCATCACTGACGACCGCGTACCATCACTTCTAACTTTGTCATTACTACATGTTGCATTCATCATCTTGTTATGATAGGTACACTCAGCTCAAATCCCATCTTCGGGACACCAGACGCGTTCCCGTGCGTCGTCTCCGCCACGTTCGTCGCCGTGCCCGTGCGCCATCTTCATGATACGTGCCCTCGGAACCAAGTATAGCTCCACGACGTTCGTCGTCGCGCCTGTGCGCCATCTTCATGATACGTGCCCGGCACCAACTATAGCTCTGCAACGTTCGTCGCAGCACCCGTGCGCCATTCTCATCATACATGCCCTCGACACCAACTATAGCTCCGTGACGTTCGTCGCCGCGCCCGTGCGCCATCTTCATGATACGTGCCCTCGGCACCAAGTATAGCTCCGCGACGTTCGTCACCGCGCCCGTGGCCATCTTCATGATACGTGCCTCCGGCACCAAGTATAGCTCCGCGACGTTCGTCGCCATGCCCATGCGCCATTCTCATCATGCGTGCCCCCGGCACCAACTATAGCTTCAGGACCTTTGTCGCCGCGCCCGTGCGCTATTCTTATCATTCGTGCCCCCGGCACCAAGTATTTCTCCGCGACATTCATCGCAGCGCCCATGCGCCATTCTCATCATGCGTGCCCCTGGCACCAACTATAGCTCCACGACATTCGTCGTCGCGCCCGTGCGCCATCTTTATGATATGTGCCCCCTGTACCAAGTATTGCTTCGCGACGTTCGTCGCAGCACCACTCTCATGGCATGTGCTCTGGCACCAAGTATTGTCTCCGAGACGTTCGTCGCCGCGCCCATGCGCCACAATCATGAGACAGGCCTTCGGGCATCACACTTATTCACCACACCATGCACCCCCCACCATGGACGTGGAACATGCTTCAACCCACTCTCCGGAGCGTGTAGCTTTCAGGGGCTCCGTTCGTAGTGTTCTGGCACGAGGACCCTTCGCAGCGGGATAGGTGACTCCTCCGGGACACTGTCTCTGCCAGGGTGCCTGCGTGACTGGCCTACGTGCTACGGCACTACGGGCTTGCGTCGGCACCCCTATGGACTATGACCCCCGGGTCACTCCGAGACAGGAGCAGGTCTTCGGAGGGCATCGTGCCTAGTCCGCCTGGCAGTTGGGTGTCGGGTCTTCCTTACCGCTGCCAGGCCTGTGGGACTCTGCAAGGGCTTGGATTGGAGGCTAGATCAAGGGGGTTCTCTGGCCACACCAACGCTATACGAGCCAGTCTTTCGAGACAGACAGAGCGACGTTGTGAGGGGCAGGGCGGGTGAATATGCGATTCGACAGTCCGCGGAGCACCGGCAGCTGTGGACCCCTCGGTGACGTGTCACTCCCGGGGAGCGCCACATGTCGCGTGATGACATCATCATCTCAACCTCTATAAATAGAGGTCTTGAAAATTCATTTGGAGGTTGGACATTTTCAGAACACTTTCACTTTCTTATTCTAAAATCCTAGAAACATACAAGACCTTGACTCTGGACCTAAGCATCGAACTGTGACTGTCGTCGTATATTCATCATGCGCCATTGCCCTCGCAGCACTGCCACCCTCAGGCTCTGTCTGGAAAGCCCTTGGTCTCTGCCCTTGCTCCGCCCTTGTTGTGTCTCACATCAACATACTTGGCAGCTGACGCGGACTGCAGCCTTTGTGGCACCTCAACATAGGTTCAAACCCACTTTCCCTGGCATCAAATGGTTTACAATCAGTACTAGTTTTACATCTTGTAGTAGACCTGGCAGAGCTCTGGTGGAGGTTTAGTGTGCTTGCGGCTGGTCTCGGACCTACCTCATGGGCTCACTCATGGGTTTGGGTCATGTCAACCAATTAGGCTCAACTTTCCTCGTGGCTTCCATACTTGTCCGATATTTTCTTTTAGAACCAAATCATTTCTTTAAACCACGTCGTTTGCCAATGCTAACTCCGGATATTATAAAGAGCCCTTAATCTCTTTTCATTTGTCAATGCTAACTCTCCGAGACGATGTCATCCACAATCTTCTTCAGCTATCTATATTTCCAATAGTACCTTGAGAGAGGCTACATCTAATTCTACTAGGAGGACTGCCTCCATGACATAAATTAGTGGTATGGTGTAGCCCCAATATATGTCCTCACTTATGTCCTATAACCCTAGAAGGCATAGGGATGTTTTCTAGCCAACTTCGACAGGAATCTTTCATCTTACTCAGGATGTTCTTAATATTTTTGTTGGCTGCCCCTATAGCGTCATTAACCTGCATATGGTGTGGTGAAAAATGTGTTGGACTATGCCATATTCTTCGATCAAATATGTCTCATCTCTTTTGAAATTAAATTCATTATCAGAGGTCAACTCATGTGGAACACCATATCAACAGATGATATTGGTTTGAATAAATTGAGCTACCTTCTTAGTGTCCAACAAGGCATATGGTGCGGCCTCCACCCACTTCGTAAAGTAATCTATAGCCACGAGTATAAGCTCACATCCCTTGGAATCTTTCCAAGTGATCTTACCTATCACGTCATTTCTCATACTGAAAAGGGTTAAGGAGATGTCATGTTAAACAAGTCCTAAGGAGGGAGATGATGCAAGTTGGCATACACCTGGCACTTGTGAAATTTTTTCACGTGCTCGATGCAATCTCGTTCCACGATACTCATAGAATATGTATCCTCCATGATTTGACAGCCTCTTCTCTCTGTGACACACAGCAAATGCTCCCCATCGTAATGCCTCTTGTACAGGTTTTGGCCGCATATGATGAGTTGCGCTACCCATCTTCTCAGAGATACACTGTCTTTTGCGGAAGCTTTTTCAAAATATTTACCATCTTGGATCAAATTTATGATTCTTCTGTCCCGGCTTCCTCGGTGCCATCGTGAAACAGTAGGCTGACTAATCCCTTTTCTTGATCACAAATGGCTTCACTTCTTGTTCCTCAGGTATCTCTGCCATCAATGCAAAGGTCGCTAATGCATCAACAACATTATTATCAAGCAGCAAAATTATTCTCAACTCAAGGAAGGTACTGGAATTCTATATCTTTGAATTTGTCTGTAATTTTCTCTAAATGTAATTGGTAGACCTGTAGACGCTCGTCTCTAATTCTCCACATCTCCTGTATCTAGAGGATTGTTAGAGTTGAATCCTTGTACATTGTAACTTCTCTCAAACCTTGGCTTAAGGTTATTTCCAAATCGATGATGCATGCTTCATATTCGGCGCTATTATTTCTACGGTCGAAGGTCAACTCAATGGCTATAGGGGTATAGGCCCTTTCCGGTAAGATCAGCAGTAACCCAACCCCAAATCCTTTTTTATTCATGGCTCCATTAAAATATAACTTCCATCTGGTCTCATATTCAAAAACACAAACATCTTCATCTGGGAATTTTGCCTCCAAATCACTGGTATTTTCTGTCGGACAATCTGCTAGCAGGTCTGCCATGGCCTTTCCTTTTACAGACTTATGAGTGACATATGTGATGTCCAACTGAGAAATTAACAAGAGCCACTTCATCGTGCAATTGGATAAGACCGACTTCTCAATTACGTACTTCATCGGATCCATCCTAGCCAACAACCTAATGGGGTAAGCCAACATATAGCGTTGTAACCTTTGTGTTACCCAAACTAGTGACACGCATGTCTTCCCTAGAGTGGAATATTTCATTTCTTCCTAAGTTAACATTTTACTAACATTGTAGATGGCTCTCTCTAATCAATGACTTCTCCAAATATTGTGCCAGCATCGCTTCAGTTGTTGTCGGTCACTGTTAGGTAGAGTAACAAAGGATTACCGAGTAAAGGAGGACCTAAAATTGGAGGGCTATTAAGGTACTTCTTAATTTTATCGAAAGCTTCATGGCAGAGGGGATTCCATTCCTTAGTTGAATCTTTCTTTAATAATTTAAAGATTGGCTCGCAAATCATGGTTAATAGAGATATGACGCGACTAATATACTGGATTCTTCTTACAAAGGCACAAATTGCTTTAAAATTCCATGGCGGCTCAATCTTTACTATGGCTTTGATTTTAGTGGGATCAACTTCTTTGCCTCACTTACTCACCCTAAATCCTAATAGCTTACTGGCTAAAACCCCGAACACACACTTCTTGGGATTGAGGTAGCGTTTGAAATCACTTTAGTTTTCAGTTTTTTCTCGAGTTTTATAAACTATAGAAAAAAACATATTTGGCACACAGTTTTCATTTTTTTTCTTCACCATTTTTTTTAAAACAGAGCTGTTTTTAAAAACTCCCATTTTAGAGTTTTGGGTTTTCACTTTTGATTTTTTTAGACCGCTGCCACTGGTGCTGCCCCACCACTTCTATCCCTGCTCCTGTCCCCGCCATCGCCGCCGCCACCGCCGCCACCAAAGTAGAAACTCAAAATACCACCACCAACACCAAAGAAAAACTCAAAATAAAAACTGGATAATCAAACACCCAAAAGAAAAAATTCAAAATAAAAACTAGGTAATCAAACACCTATTTGTTTTTGTAAAAAAAAAACTAAATTGGTTTTGATTTTTTTTAGAAACTGAAAATCAAAACTGTAAGTGATTTCAAATAGACCCTGAGCTACATTATATTACCTTAACCTTTCAAAGTATTTTCTCAAGACTATTGGGATCCTCCATTTCTTGGACTTGATCGTCTACGTACACCTATTTCATGAAAGAGGGTAGTAACGGCTCTTTGGTTGGTAGCCCCAAAAGTTTTTAATGCAAAAGGCATCACTATGTAACAAAATGTGCTCCAAGGTGTAATGAAGGTTGTCTTCTCCTGATCTTCAAGCCTGGTCTTCGGGAGTCATCTAATCTAGTTGTATCCCGCGAAGCAATCCATAAAGGAAACAAACTAGTGCTCTATAGTATTATCTATGATCATATCAGTAATTGGGAGAGGAATGTCATCCTTGGGGGAGGCTCGTTTAAGGTCTCGATAGTCAATGTACATTTGGACTTGGCCGGTCGGTTTAGGCACATGTACTATGTTAGCCAACCTAGTAGGGAACTTTATAACCCTTATAAACCCTATGTGGATAGTTTTTTAACTTCCTCCTTGACCTTAAGAGACCATTCAAGTCTCAATTTATGAAGTTTTTACTTAATAGGTTTAACCTCCGGTAGAGTGGGTAGGTGATCCTCAATAATCGGAGGATCAATATCTGACATGCCACTATATGACCATGAAGAAACATCTAATGAATTCTCTTAGGAGGGTAGTGATTCCCTCTCTTTCTTTCGTATCTAGGCTAGCCCCTTTTTTTATTTCCATTATATTTTTGGGTGTGCTTATGTTAACTCTGACAGTTTCTTCTGCCACTAGCTTGACCCGATTTGGCTCTCAATTTTTTACTTCTTTCATCATTTCTTACGGGTAATTTTTCTCTTCTTCCTCAATTACTTGTATCAGCAACCAAAGAGTAATCCAAGTCGATCATTATTTGGTTGATCATAAAGTCAGAGAAAACATAGTAGGCAAACAAATTAAAATTTCTAGAAAGCATATGGTCATCTGGTTCGGTTTAGACTTGGCATCAGAATTGTTCTTGATGATCTCCCTACTAGCTAGTGGCATATACTCGATTTTTCAATTCTTTATGCTTGTTGAGGTGATCCGACTTGTTAGGTTGAGAGTCTGATTGTCCATTTTTGAGGTAAGCACAAAGATATGCACATAGTTGAACATCCTGTCATTCCGTTTGGTTCCATGAAATCCATCCAATCAGAGGCACTATCTTCGCCCGTCTTTGTTAGACTCGGCAATCCCTTATCTCTACCCACTCACAGCCATAGAAAATCCCTCATTTACTCATCGTCTTCTCGGTCTCCATGTTGTAGACCGGCTCAAGGAATTCGTAGTACAGTCTTTTCTCTCCCTCTTTGACAAAATATCCATTCAGCATAGGGATTTTAGACATCACATGAAATTATATAAGTTGTCCTTCCTTCTGGGCTTTCTTGACATTGGCTATTGTCCTGAGGCCTTCTTTCTTTTCTTTCTTCATGGGCTTGTATCCCAAACAGAATTGATCTTTCTTGTTCTCCAGGATAGGAAAATGTATAAGCCCCCTAACAATTGCGGCGTAAACCCTTCCGGGAAGATAATGGAGTTTCCTCATCATGGGGAGCACCATGGTGTTTTCGTGAGGTTCAAAATTGAGAATGTTTTCAACGAGACAAACTTTCTTAAACTCTAACCACTGTATCGGGTTATTGACTTAAAACCCACTAAAAAGCATGTCTAGCGAGTCATGTGGGAATACGACACTGTACTTTTCATCTTCCATTTGTCCCATATGTGGTAGTTGAGAATCTCCTATGATTTAAAAAAAAACAGCTTTGTCAAGTACGAACTTGACCTTCTGGTGCAGTGTAGAAGGGGATGACTCCAATGAATGTATCCATGGCCTTCCAAGCAAGAGACTGAAGGCGATGGGAATATATACATATGCTGGCGGTCATGACTTTCATAGAACGCTTGACTGTGCGAATGACTTTTCATCTGGTGCTGTCATAGGCTCTCATTGCCTAACTGGAAGGGGTGAATTCTGAGGGATCGATACCAAACGCTTGAACAGTACGCTTGGGACATACATTAAGGGCAGAACCATAATCTATGAGGATTAAAGGAACACCTTACCAAGAGCCCACAGGGTGATATGGAGTGGGTCATTATGGCTTGGTCTTGACTTCAGAAATTCAGATCTAGAAAATGTAAGAACATTTTGGTAATGAATAGCCCAAGGACATGAGGTAGTTCTTCCGGATGGGTTTGTATGAAAACTTGGGCCTTGCTGAGCAGTATAATCAGAGCCTATCTATAGCAGTAGGAGGTGGACAACAATCCCTAAATATAGATGTTGGCTTGGGTCTTTCTTAATTGTCTCAACACTTCATCATTTAATGGGTCTTGGGAGAATAACAAATCTAGCACAACTGTCTAGGGGTTCATCTAGTAAGCTTGATCAAACGACACCCTCAACCCTTTGACATCACTGGAGCTGAGTTGTCTATCATAATCACATCATAACCCTATACGAAAATACAAAGCAACTACACCTTTATACATCACTAATATACGCTCCAAAATGCATTTCCTACAAAATTTTCTTACAAACACGTATCATACTACAAGGAAAGATTCCTTAAACAATATAAACATTTACAAAATAACAGACGACTGTTGTCATGAAGCTCCTTTCGACGTGCCATGTAGCCCAATATTTACCTTATCACTTCTAGCTTGTCTCACCTCACTCAACTTAATACATCGCTCAGCTTTTCTAGATGGGTTAATTACAAAACTGCCCCCTGAGGTTTACGCATTTTTGCACTTTGCCCCCTGTGTTTACAACTTTTGCAAAATTGTCCCCCGAGGTTGACAAAACCATTACAAACAGCTCCAAAATTGGACGTCCGTCCAATTTTGGGCTTTAAGTCGTCATGTGCGGTGCGCATGCCATTTTGGCATGGGCAAATTTGTAATTTCCCCTTCCTCATTTTCCCCACTGTGTTCATCTCTCTCTTTCTGTTCCCCAGCTTCCCCACACGCATCGGTCTTCCAAAAGTCAGAATCTTTCTTCACCATAGCCACTCTCTCCGACTTCTCTTCCCCTTCGTGGCCAAGTCCTAATTCTAATTTAGGCTTTCTCTCTCCTCATCCACAACTGGAACACCCAAATTTGTTCAACAATCTTGCCCCGATGCCTCAGCTCGACTGCAATGCACCAGTAGAGGACGACGACGACTTTGAGCCTCCTCAGGACTACGGCCCTCCCCTCCCACCACCACCACCGTCGGTAAACCCTAATTCTAACTCCCACATGTCCCTCCTCCACCTGTCCTTCAACCAGGATCACTCCTGTTTCGCAGCCGACACCGACAACGGCTTCAGAATCTACAACTGCGACCCCTACCGTGAGCTCTTCCGGCGAGACTTCAATCAAGGCGGCAGCATTAGCATCATGGACATGCTGTTCTACTGCAATATCCTAGCGTTGGTCTTGATCTGGGACGATCCTCAGTATCCGCCCAATAAGGTCATGATCTGGGACGATCATAAGGGCGAGTGCATTGGCGAGTTGACCTTTCGGTTAGAGGTTCGGGCTGTGAGGTTGCGCCGCGATAGGATTGTGGTGGTTCTGGAGCAGAAGATTTTTGTGTACAATTTTGCAGACTTCAACCTCATGCATTAGATTGAAAAGGTTGTGAACCCGAATATGGGGAAGGGGAATAGAGAGAGAGAGAGAGATGAACATAGTGGGGAAAATGGGAAAGGGAAATTACAAATTTGCCCATGCCAAAATGGCATGTGCACCGCACATGACGACTTAACGCCCAAAATTGGATGGACGTCCAATTTTGGAGCTGTTTGTAATGGTTTTGTCAACCTCGGGGGGACAGTTTTGCAAAAGTTGTAAACACATGGGGCAAAGTGCAAAAACGTGTAAATTTCAGGAGACAGTTTTGTAATTAACCCTTTCTAGATTGTCTTATTTCCTTTCTTAGAGGGTTCTCCTTGGTCAATCATATAACCTGCAACAAAACAACCTAAGGAATGAGCACAAATTGCCCAGTAAAGATAACACGAGGAGTATTGTGTACAAGTGATTTGAGAGTCTCAGAAGAATACTAAAATCTCAAAGATAACAATGAATTAGGAGTTTACAATAAATTTCAGCATCAACATGAATTGTCAAACGATCTTTTTCTTTCGTTAGACTGAGCGGCTTTAAGATCTAGAACATCATCATTTCAACTCAAACCCAAACAGGATAGACTCATTGACTACACATGTATAATGCAAGGAAAAGCAATAAAACAATTGATAATCATTGAACACATACGTAGTAAAAATTATCAATATTAATTAAAATCAATTACAAACGCAGACTCAACTTGACTCGACAGGACAGTCTTTAGCGCGCTTCATCTTTTTTGTCAGTTATTTTTCACTGACAATTAGTTCCTTTACTTTCACTGGCCACCGGTTATTTCACTTTCACTAGCATTCAACTCATTGATGCCTTAATATGTGGCATATTCATCTTAGTCTCAAGTGATTTAAAAGAGCCACTGCCATCGAGAAGGGAACTCACAACGAATGTTTGTCCCTAAATGTGTTACACCTAAACAATAGGGTTCATCAAAGGGGTGGACTAAGGAAAATTATCTAACCTTACGTCCTCAACAACAAGACTCAAGCAAGAATTACCGGGTCACAAAATCACCCGGTGTTCAACATAACAACATAAATTCCACATAAGCATTATCAACAGGGCGGACTCAAGAGAAACTTAAAGTACAAGTCCTGAACATCGTTATTAATTAGAAGAAACATTAATAATAAATAATTGTCGACATCTTACAACAACCCTACAATAATCTCTAAAACATTATCATCAACGACAAGGAGGACCTGAGAGAAGTTTAACCATAAGTCCTTGATGGTGTTCTCAACCAGGAGATATATCAGCTATCAATAGTTACTGACATCTCACAACGACCACACAACAACCCTACGCAACATCATCACCAACGTCAAGTATGCTAATCGAACCGAATCATAACATACTAGAACACGCATTGTCCTCACTAAACTTCATCAAAGAAGCGGACTAAGGGAAATTATTTTACCTTAAGTTATTAACAACATAATTCAAATAAACGAATATTGGTCACAATGACTACCGGTGTCCAATCATAAGAACAAGAGTTTAACATAAACCTAATCAACATGGCATGCTAATGGAAACAATGAATTAGCACACGAGAACCACATTGTCTTTACCTGATTGGCTTATAGCCGATGCAACTCGCAACCTCTAATCACAACGAGCAGAGTTACCTAATCAAGCAAGACCTTGCTTATTAGACACCATCCAAATATATACGCACACCTTATTTTATCCCTTCATATTTAACCGTTCATAGCGTCTTACGACGACTAGTTATTCCTCCCACTCCGGACGCTTAATTACGCATATTTCTAAAAATTTAGCGCCAACATTATAAATTATCAAAATACCCCTGATGGCCATTACACCACTAAACTCCCAAAACTGCTTCAGAATAACTTTTTAGATGTAGTACATCCATTTCTGGACCAAAAGTCCCTCAAAAAATTTTATAGGAAAAATTAACGAACAACCCCTCGCTTAGGTAAAATTACCAGGACTCCCCCTAGAGGCCAATGTCCCTACAAAAATTCCAAAATTATTTTAAAATATTTTTTAAGCATTTACATTAACTGTTCGGACTAACAAGCACTTCGGAGATTTTTTGCTGAAAAATCCCTAACAGATAATTAAAAGAGCGCTCGGAAACCAGTTCTGCTAAAAATAGCTATCGGCTTCAAAATGTCCCAAAACTTTAGATATTGAAGCATCTCATCGTTTTGAGGTCCTCTTAAAATTTTCACATAAAACTGCGTTAGTTTGCTATTTTTAGATTCACCATAAAGTTTTACACTGACAGTGTAAATTAACTCCTTTCCCGACCTCGAAAAAATTTAAAATTTTCCCGCAACATAGATTTCTTAAAAATAACTAGTTTTTTTTTCTTTATGCACTTATCAGATTCTACTTCAAATTATTTTTAAAAAATCGTGCATTGGATTGTCTAAAACCCTAGTCCCCTTTAACAACTCTTACAGTTACTATTCATAATTATACGTATTAAACACATAGTTTTTTTCACCTTAACACACACGCGCGCGCACACACACACACACACACATTCTTCCTCTCTCACAGCCGAGTACTCACACCCACATTATTCCTTTATTTCACTTTATAAGCCAACACACAACACCATTATTGCCTAATACACACATGTATACACCTTGACACACTCCACTTCCACAAATTCACACACAAAACCCATACAACAGTAGGGCTGCTGTTGTTCCCAACTCCCCCTTCCCCTTCAGCTCTTTCACGCACACACAATGTACCACATAGTGACAAACACTGACAATATCACCCCACTCAACTCTCCATACACATTTTCTTCTTCACAACCCACCCCCGCACGCGCACACACACACACACACACACACTCTCTCTCTCTCTCCAACATTGTTGCCTTGGTAGCAGTGTGCTTCCGCAGGCACACACGACATATATTACACACACAACATCACATACAACCCACAAACACACACAACTCCACCTCGCCCTTTTCCCCTACACGTTTTCTTCCTCATCAACCATCTCTACCCACCTGTGCTCACATAATTGCACACCAGCACACATGCACATAGTTGGTTGCATGCCGCATGCACCATGAACACACATAAAAACTTAAGCAGTTGAACCCTAAAATTTTCATGAGAGAGTGAGTGATTACCTTGTTATGGTTTGATTTCTTCTTCCTTTCTTCCCTGCATTTTCTCCTTGGCCGAACTGGGTTTTCTTTTTCTTTTCTTCATTTTTCCTCTTTTGTTTTAATCCCACATAACCCCACATTTTATTTTTTTTATTTTAACGAGTCACCTCCTCTTAAGTAAGAGGTGCTCACTTGTCACTAATTCTCCCTCCCCTCACGACACTTAGTGCCACACATCCATTAATTTCCAAAATTACACTTAAACTCCCTCAAATTTTTATATTTGCACTTTGACCCCACAACTTTCATAAAATTACATTTTGGCCCCAAACCCAAACTAACCCCTCATTTAAATTCTAATAGTCAATTAATAATAAAATAATGCTATTGATAAAAGTAAATAACGCCCTCAATTAATCTTATTTGTGATTAGATTAAATTAAGGCATTTTCAGGATATTACATATCAGACCTTGTCAAATGTGACATAGACAAAGTTGGGCCTGAATACAAAGCTTGTAGCCTCATCATAGTTTTCCTCTTCCACAGAGAAGGCTTCACCTTCTATCAACTCTTTCCAAGAGATTACAACACAAAATCCTTATAATGGATCATAAACAAAAACAGACAAACACATTCACCTACTAATCGGCTGGTGTTATAAGTGTAGAAGGATCCAGCACTCGGAGAACATTATAGACAGTATTAACCCTATATGTTGGAAAGGTTTCCTTTCTTACCTTGGGCTTAGTAGGAAGGGAGACTTCACCTTATCGATAAGGTTTTGAATATCATTTCAGAGGGTTATACATCTCTCCTTAGGATGGCTTTTCATTGGTGGTATACACAAAATTCCTAAACAATGTACCCTTTGGGTATCACTGGCGGTATGGGGGTACGGGTAATTTTGAGATCATACCCTTCAACATCAATTGCTTGAACACCTTTTATAATGGAGCAATCATTGGATTAAACTTTTCGCCCTTGTTTTGTACTGACTTCCCATGATACAACTTTCTATGCTTAAACATTATTGAAATTATTCGCACTGGCAGGCTTAGGCTAGGCATTAGAATTTCTTGTGCCAGCTCGATACCTTTAAGGCTTTGCCACTTGAAAACTTGTCCCTTTGTTGATGGCATCTTCAGTTTGCACTAGAGAGGCAGATAAATAAATGATGTATGGTAAGATATACTTGTGGTGTACTGGCTACAGATTGTTCCTCACTATGTTGACTTGCTCTTCTTCCGTGGGGCAGTTTATCATTTGTGTGGCCTTATTTCTCCGTCTTATTATGAACGCGAATACGGACTTCAGCGGCTCCTACTTATGTTCATAATCTAGGGTAAGGAACCATCGAGAGGGGGCTTGTGTCAGGGTATACGAAAAGAGTTGGATCAACTGGTTTTGGTTCACTCCATAAGGTGCCAAAACACTCATGTACATCTTAACATGGATTTTTTTGGATCGGTGGGTCCATCGAATATGTCCATAGTGGGCATTTTACACTTGGGTGACAGTCGGTCTTCGGGGTTCAGGGTGAGGACATTGAGGTCCATTGGGTTACTTGCACTTCTCATCCAAGCAATTTGGGATTCGAGTGCAGCCAACGGCCAACTCATCTTTTCATTCTGGGGCGTTGGGTTTCCCTTTCTCGTCGTCCAACTCATAATAACATTCAAACTCTCGACTCTTTCCTTATCATCTTTCTTTTCTACCTCACACTCATCTTCCTGCTCTTTTTTTTCTTACCTTTTTTCTTATGGTGTTTCACATCCTCGGTAGTCCTTGCCTGCCAATCTTCTTGGGCTACGAAATCGATTTGAAAATCTTTTTGTAGTTTGCTAAGGATGCAGACTAAATCCCCCATCCAAGGAAATATTACTTACCATACAAATTAGACTCGTAAGAGTGACTGATTGTAATTATCAAAATCAGGAATGTAGACCACAAGGTCAATAAGGATGACCAATTTTCTAGATCTTATTTTCATCATCTTCTTTTCTGTGCTATCATTACCCCCTATCGCGACCACTCCAATCACCATTGCCATTAATAAACGTCACCAAAAGCCAGTATAAACGCCACCAACTCGGGGATAAGTTTGCCGACCAACACCCTAAGATCTAAAATCACAAAAAATTAGAGAAATTTAGTCCACATAAACAGCAGATCTGGAAAACATTTTGTTGTCGTCGCCACTGTCGCATTGATTCAAGTGGGAGGAATTTTGAAGGCCACGTCTCGTGCAAGGTGATGGTTAGTTTTGTGTGATTATGATGTTAGTGGGGGTAATCATGACGATGGTGTTGTTAGGCTATGGTTGTGATGTGTTTATGAAAACATTGGTTATTTAGTTAGGACTTTGATGCTGCAATTATTATTTTAGTTTGTAAATTGATCTCTAGGAGATATTGGGTCGGTGATAGTAAGTTTGGTGGTAATGAAGGTGGTCAGTTATTGTAGTGGTGCTCTGATAAGTATCGCGGAGTTGATAATTGTTATGACTTTATGACAAGGAAACAAAAGAGTGAGGAAATTTTATTTTAATAGTGGGGCTACATGGTTATGCGTTGGCAGTGGCAGTGGCAGTGGTGGCGGTGGCAAAGAATTACTGATAATGAAAGGAAAAATGGATTTTTAAAATTGACTTGAATTAACAAATTTGCCCTTCTTCTTTGACAGATTTACGACACCTTTACTAAAGTCTAACGGTTCCAACACATGGTAAACTTTTTAGTGTTTTGGACTAATAGATGAAAATTGGGTTTTGACAACATTTTTATGGAGAAACACATGGTTAGAAGCTCAATGGAGCCAAAAAGAAAAGAAAATTTATATAAAGTACCCTTGTGATTTGGAGTAGTTTGCAAAAGACCCATGTTGTTACAGAAGTTGCAGGAGGACATCTGAGGTTATAAATGTGTTACACCCTTTAACTCCTGCTACATAATCAAGGAATGGACTAAACTACCCCTTTATATAAGCATCTTGTCCTAGTTTATGAAACTCTAACATTCAATCTAATTGCCTCAATTTATCACCCTCTCTTTCCTTAACCTGCCACTTTCTACCAAAATCTGACACCAAAATTACCAAAGAATAAAGAAATCTACAACAAAGACGATAACTCAGAACAAAATCGAACACAAGGCTGATATACCGAATCAAACTGGAATGAGTGAAAATCAAAGACCAAACTCTATTGATCGAAATGCAATTCCAAGTAATTTTTTGATTTTGACAAACATAGGCATGAGCATTTCTGTTTAATTCGTGCTGCTGTAGACCTTAGAATTTCAAACTCTAGGGTTTCTATTAAAACTTAGTATTTTTTGAATTCTAGAGGATTTCTGCGTAATCTAGGGTTTCTGTGTAATCTAGTTTTTCTATTAATTTCATATGCATGCAACTGATGGTCGCCCCTCCTCCCCCGTATTATGTAGTGTTTCAGCTTAGTGACTATTGATAATTTGATTGTGGTCCCTCTTTGTCCCCCACAATATTCAACCTTATTGTTTCTTAATCTAAGCATGTGTGAAAACATATTGCTTTAGGTTAGACAATTATGAAATTATTTTTTTATATTGGAAGAATGGCAATGTCACTATAAAAATTCATCATGGGAGGGTTTTTGTTGATCCACCCAATAGGTCTTGGACTGGAAATAAAGTAGAATTTTTCGACTATGATCCTGACTACTTGTTATACTGGGAGCTTCTAGATATGTGCATTAGTTTAGGTTTACCTCCTACTAGCACTTTGACATATAGGATACCTGGAAAGACATTCACAATGGACTAATGTGCATGAGTTTAGGGTTACCTTATACAAGCACCATCCAAGTGTGATGTCCTGGTTAATAACTTAAGTGAGTCATTTAATGCATACATTATTGAATCAAGGGACTTGCCAATTGTTAGCATGCTGGAGTGGATTAGCAAAAGATTGATGAACATGATACAGATTAAGAAAGGGATGGAGAAATTTGAGGGTACAATCTGTCCTAATATTGTGAGAAAGTTGGACAAATTATGGTAGAAGCTATGAATTGTTATGCAAACTGTTCTAGTCAATTTAAGTTTGAGGTGGAACATTTCAAGAAAACCAGGATTGCCGACTTGACTACTAGGACATGCTGCTGTAAGATGTGGGATCTCACTGGGATACCCTGCTATCATGCTGTGGCTGCTATATTTGTGAACAGAGAGAGCCCTGAGACATATGTAAAACTGCTATAGCAAGGATGTTTATTTGGATGCTTATAGCAGTATGATACATCTTGTTCCAACTACCAAAACTGCTAAGAACAAGGTTCAAGCACATGTTGGAAGAGACAAGGGGCAGAATTGAGGACAATACAATGATTGGATTGAGAATGTTTTGAGTATTTTGTTAGGTCAAAACTGCCATTTATGATGCTGCTAAGAACAAGGGTATGTGTATTTTGTACAGCAGTTGCATTGTCCATTTTGTAGTAAAACTCTTGGAACATAGTTATGTAGATGAAATATTTTTTGTATGGCATTTGGAAATTGAAATAGAATCTATGTTTTGGGATATTTTGTGTATAGCAAATAGAATATTTTGAAATAACATTGATGTGTTGGAATGCAATATGTTGGAATATTTTGTATATAGCAGATGGAATATTTTGTATTTGTGATTTCAGTTTATTTTGTTATACAATTTTGCTGTTAGTCTAACCATTGCATAAACATAACCATCATTTGCATTATACATCTTCATAACAAAGCCAAACATAAGCATCATTGTTATTATTCATTTGAACAACATAAGAAAGACACACATAAATCTCTCAAGAATAAACTTCATAAACTTAATAATGACTTCAATTCCTTCAAGTTTGGCAGTCAATTCATTGCACCTACAACCATAAATTTGAGCATCTAAACCCACAAATTTTCCCCAACGGTTCCTTTTTTCTCATCTTGGCTTGCATTATAGGGTTGACACCAAGCTCAGAAGTTGCATTCTTCTTTGTCAAATACATAAAAAAGCTTCTCACAGCTAGCCTTCTTCTCATTTTCAACAATTTTTATCGTAGCTCTCTTACCACAAAAACAAAATTTTCATGAATATCTTATATCAACCATATGCCCATGTTGTCTAGTTGTGCTTGCAGAAGACACTGACCTAGCCAATATGACATTTCATCAAACATTTGGTGTTGAAAAAAAAAAGAAATAGAAGAAGAATAAAAGAAAACAATTAGTTTGGAAGAAAAATACCATATCATACCTTCAATTTCTTTAGTTTGTCAATTTGAGCTTTAAATTCAAGCTAGATGAGGTTTATTTAAACCAATTTCTTCTCTAAGGCACTCTCACTGCTATTTTTTTTATTTCAAAGCTTATAGTGGTTCAAAGAAATATATCTAGGGACAAAAATAAATTTCTAGGAAATATTTGGCAGTGCTACTTGCCCTCCAGACGCGTTTACTACAAACACAGTTAAAACATATAGTTTTCTTGACGGGTGCAACACATTTGTAACCTCAGTTGTCTTCTTACAACTTTTGTAACAACAAGAGTCTTTTTTGCAATTACTCCAAGGCACAAGAGTATATTTGCAATTTTTTCTAATATAAAAGAATAAATTTATGATTTTACTTTTAGATTAGTTAAAAATAAATGAAAAAAAATTATGATTTATCTTTTTCTTTTTTTTTGGTTGTCAATGGTGTTACTTGAGTGTATGTATTAAATTTATAGTAAACCAAACAATAATCTCTACATCAATCATATTGGATTTCGACTCAAAATTAGCTTCTGATGCCATTAAACATACCTAAGTAAATGCAGAAAGATAATGCATAGATCATACTATTTTCTAGCTTGTCATTAAGTGCAATAAATTTTGAGGACGCGTTACGAATAACCTTGAAACAGAGATAGACATTAATAACCCATAATAAGCAATAAATAAGAAAACAAAACATATATCCACCGACTAGGTTAAAATCACCATCGGCCGAGACGTAAGTAAAAGTTATAAGCACGGATCCCTATCTAAATTAACTTTGATCACGGAAGATGAAACAATTGTCGCTAATAGATGGTCGCTAATGCAGCTTTCCAATGGGTGAAGTTGGATCAGAACTGTAGTAAGCTAGTAATTCACTTTCGTCTAGAAGAGCAAATGTTAGTTTGATCGATTGTTGTAAGTTCAAAGCAAGATGGAGGTGTGAGTAACATAGAGAAAGACGGAGACATGTTTGATTTGGGCATTTAAACAAACCCCTCGCCTTGCATCCATTCCCCCTCTCCCTCCCTCTCTCTCTCTCTCTCTGCATATTCCTCGCATCTGGAAAGGGACTCAATTTGCGTGGCCTTAACAAACTCTACCGGCCGTTGGGTTTTACTCGCCGGAGAATCCAGATCTGACCGGAAAACCAATCTCCGGCGACCGGGATCACATCGTTGAGGTCAGTGCTTTTTAATGCACGCGTGATTTCTGCATTGAGGTAGTGAATATCTTATCTTAGCTGAATTGTCGGTATTGTCGGATTAGTTGTTCTTGCTTTGCAAACAAACACGGCATGAAAAAGGAAATTAGTGGAATGACGAAAGAGTGATCGTCAGTCAGGGCTATTAGTGTGGTTTGTCTGACGCTGATTTTTCTCGTAGATTTGCACGTGTATGGACTGAGAGGTTTGGGTGGGAGCGAATTGGATGAAGAACGGGATGATAGAGTGCAGCGTCTGTCATTCCAAGTTGGTGTCCCCGTCCACAAAGGCTGTATCGAGGGCTTATGACCGGCACAGGAGCAAGGTCTCGTCAAAGCAGCGAGCGCTCAATGTCCTCTTGGTTGTTGGTGATTGCATGCTAGTTGGCTTGCAGGTAACAAATACTGCTTATGATTGACACTAGACCATATATCAGTGCATGTCAAGAAAAAGTGGTCTGTTTTTTTTTTTTTGGGCTTGCATACGCTGAGGGCAAATATCATCTACCACAATATTCCAGGACTTCAACTTATCCTTAGTCCTCAAAGACTTCCTGCACAATATCCACAATATAACAGCACACTTGATAAGTGTCCAATAAACCAAACCACCTGGCTGTGAACTCCAATGGCATTCCAGGCAGACTGATAGAGTACATCCAATTGGAATTAAGTTTCCATATTTTTTTTAATCAGCAACCTTAGTACTGGGAAAAGGAATCTGAAGTAGCACATTATGCCAATTTCTAAGAGCCTGTGATCAGTGAGTTGGGAGAGACCAACTAACATTGTGCAAAAGATCACAAACTTTGGCATCAAGGGAACTGACAGCATTATAGACGAGTCTTGAGCCATAGAGCTTGATAAGAGAACCGCAAGCATCCAATTATCTATACACAACCAGGTATCTCTACCATTGCCAATTTTATGATAGAGAAAGTCTTGAATTTTGGACCTAAGCTTTATCAGCTTAGACCAGGTTCAGGAGAGGTCCTTAGGAGCTGAAAGTACCAGATATCTCTACGTTTAGCGTATAACTGTGACACAATCTGATCCACAGGTCAATCCTTCTTACGCCTGGCTATGTCAGCTTTCTTCCAATCCTTAGCTCTTCCTAAACCCAGGCCTCCTTCCTGTTTTGGGAGGCATAGGTCACTCCAGGCCAACTTGGCTTTGGTGCAGTTAGTGTTCAGACCATGCCAGATAAAAGCCCTCAATATAGCTTCAATTTCATTGAGAATTTTATTGGGAAGAAGGCAAATTGAGCACCAGTACACCTAAGATATCCAAAAAGCTGATACTGTCATTTACCAAACGTTTTGAAATCCAAAGTGTATGTTGAACAAAATTAATCATTACTATTACTTGATGAAAATTTTATCTGTATGTTTCAGATAAATCGAAAGTGTACGTTGAACAAAATTAATCATTACTATTACTTGATGAAAAAGTTGAAATCCCATATAAATTTTTAACGAAGTTTCAGATTCTGGGTTTATCTTGTGATAAAGTGTGATAACTAATTTGAAGATAAATGAGAATGTCATATGGGAATCACTAAGCATCCCAGTTAAAACATCGGTAACTTAAAGCACAATAACTCTATGCCTCAGGTGCAACCTGTTGTAGGCACATTTTTGGTACACTTGGGTTAAGATTCTATTTGAAAACTAGATATAACTTTTCTGCTGGCCTTTATTTTTTGCACATTTGAAAGCCAAGGTGAACGTATATATCTTCTCCTGTGTTAACTTTTGTTCTTTGGTTATCAATACAACTCCTTATACTTCTATTTGTAGCTGTTTTACAATATCTCACTGATGGATGGTAGCTCACCTTAGAGTTTATTAGTTCTATCTAATGCTGATAATATACTTAAAACCTGTAGTAACCAGTCATTCAAATTCGAGGACATAGAACCATATCAGACTCTTAATAATTGTAAAGTGAATTGAAAGACAGCCTCTCTCTGACGTGCCTTTTTTCTCCTCCTGTTTGGATGGGAGGGGAGATAAATGAAAAGGGTGTGCTATTATTGTCGTTTGAAGTGCATGGTCTTCTTCTTATTATTTATTTAAGCAGAAAGTCTTGGTGCCGACTTGATCTTAAATATTATAGTGTGGGTTGGCGGCATCCTTAAGCGAGATACCTCTAATAATGTATCTCACGTTTCTATGGCATATAACAATAACAATGTTGTAAATTTCTGTTTTGTTTTTCAGCCTATATTGGTTTTTATGTCCAAGGTGGATGGGAAATTCAAGTTTAGCCCCATCAGTGTGAACTTTTTGACAGAGGTGGCGAAGGTACTCTTTGCAATCGTTATGCTTTTGATCCAGGTACATTTTCTTTTCTTGGTATTCGTCTTCTAGTACTATTTTTCTTCTTCCCTGACATATCTTGAAGTACTAGCTCCTTGAGTTGGAGGAAGACAGTTAATCAGTTTGAGAGTTTAATTTGGTTTTCAATTCATGAGGTTCAACTGTGATCAAGCTTTGTCTGCATTTATACAAGTTCAATTAATGCGAGTTGACAAGTGGCTTAGGGATTTCTAAATTGTAGACCAAGATTGTCCAATGGTGTTGGTTTGAGGATAATCAGATTCACGAACATCGCAGTTATTACATACTCTGACTACGGTCACCAGAAATGTAAATACTAAAGACTCTAAAATTGAAGGAAGGGAAAATGATATCTATCATTTGACAAATAATCTGTTTAGGGGGTACTGCAAAAATAGTTAGCATTTGATAGAACTTTTGAAGGCTCTAGGAAGGTCTATGATGTTTTGCTAGAAAGCGGAAAAGTACTTGCTCCGTCCAAATATATGGATCACTTTCCTTTTTGGGGTGTTCCAAAATAAGTGATCAACTTTCCATTCTAATAAAGAATATCTTACACTTCTCCGATTATACCCCTAGTGACCCCTAGCATCAGATTCTGTCAAAAGTACTTGATCTCTGTTACATTAGGACTCACTCTTTTTTTATTCTTTTCTCTATCCCTCTCTTCTTTATTATCTGGTAAGGAACAGTGAATACCTAGTCTATAATCGTTCTTGGTCTCCCTGACAGAGGTGATTTCGTAAAATTTGTGGTGGCGGCGATGCATTGATACCACGAAGATCTTTGGTGGCGTTGGTGAAGGTTTCAAGTAGAGGGTCTGTCATAGTGATTGTTTGTGGTTGTGTGGGAAGGATGGTGATGGATGAGGTGGCAAACATGATGGTTGTAGCAATATGAGCAATTATATAGATGTTAGGTGGCGGTCGTGATGGCGAAGTGGTGATGGTTGTGCTGGTGAAGATGGTGTTTGTTGTGTCGACATCGTGTACGAAGGCCTGTCGATCTAGAGATTTTGGTTGTCCCAACTAGGACCGGGCAACTTGCCCAGGCGATACACTAAGCTTTGAGGCGGATGGCAAGGTAGACGACTAACAAACCCCTAGGCAAGCTACGCGTTGAGGCGGGCGACATCTATGGGCCTGAGGAGACCTCCTCAATCGAACTATTACATCCATTATTTACTCTCTGTTTTTGTCAGATCCAACCAAGAAAGACAGCAAAAACGCAAGATACTAGGGCTTATATGCTTAGGAAATTCCACAGTTAATGTTTTTGCGTGGGGAAACCAAATTCCTCTTACTTTGATCTCTGAATGATGGCAGGAGATGATTAGCTGCATAGTGTTGCTGTTAAATTACATGTTATAGACTTAGACTTGCAGGGTATGTTTCCAAAGTCTGAGACTCCTTTTCCATCAATCAATTTTTCCGTACAAAAAGTGTTCCAAGTTGAAAGTCATATTTTGTTAAATTAGATGAAGGTGGCTTTCGTCCTCTATTAGTGGTGGTGGTGATTGTTATGTAAAAGAGAGACAGTGAGACGAGGAGGAATTGAAAGAGAGGAGGACAGAGTTGGTAAGCCATGATAGCTTGGACATGGAAAGAAATCTTAACACTAAAATGTCAAATGTTGCTTGAAGGGGTGCGTTGGGAACTCACAACAAATTGACCTGCTTAATATGTGTGCAAAGTCAAACCAATCTCTTGATATGTGACGGAGAGAGTACAACTTTGTCGACATTCTTTCTCAGGACATTTAATGGAAGATTCACTTGTTGAAAATCACTTTGTTACTGGGATGATCTGAAGGCAGTTTTTAAGTCAACGGACTTGTATAGTCTGCGTTGGCCTTGCTCATCTCAATCGAATTTCTTTCTGGGAGAGCCTTATGCTGAAAGGTGTCAGAGCAAGAAGCTATGCCAAAAGTTTGATTGCAAAAATGGCACATATTTGAAACAAGTGTTCATCTTCAAACCTTCGTGTCCCTAAAGTTGCCAGCGCTTTGAAAACCTTGCACCTATCAGCATAATTTTGATTTTTGGACGGGAAGTGGTGATGAGTGCATGATAACAAATTTCTGTACGGGGGTGTCTATATGAGCGTTCTAAAGTAAATATAGTAACCTGTATATAAGACATGTCATTGATTATGTTATTAGATAAGAAATTGTGTAATTGTATACAGGCCAAGATCACCAGTAGTGTCCTATATAGAAGTGCAAGGGGCAGAGGATCTTGATTAAGATGATATTGGAACAAAGAAGAACAATGCTGGTGCAATCACTGAGGACATTAAAAGATGAGTTTGCGTGGCTAGCTTAGGGAATAGGGAAAAGTGCAGATTGCTGGGTTCACGATGCAAGTTGAGAATGGTGGAAGAAAGGGTGGATTGTTGGGTTCATGATGCTATTTGAGGAACTTGAAGCAAAATTTGTCTTGAGTTTGATTTTTTCCCACTCCTACGAAAAAAGGAACTCCAAATTACATGTCCCTAAACTTTCAGATGTTGACAAGTTGCCTAAAATCTGAAATATATCTGCTGAACCGACATAAAGTTTTCAAAGTTGTCACCAAGGGTTTTGTGAGGGAATAAAATTTCAAGGGGGAAATGTCTTTATCAACCCTGTCCGTTCCTAACTAGCACAGACCTATGTTACATGGACTAGGCACTTTAAAGAAATGTATCGTGTAGACATGACAAGACACGGTGCGGGTATGGGTATGGGTATGGGATCCGCACCGGACATGCCACCTTGCTGATTGGAGAGGCATCTCTGCAAATCTGTCGCTATGGATGATGGAAGATGAAGGTCTAAGGAAGAGGAAGGCGCGGAGTCCAGATTTGTGTAGGAGAGAAAGAGAGAGAGAACGCCAAGGATGATGGAAGATGAAGGCAGAAGGAAGAAGAAGACAGTCCAGATCTGTTTAGGGGAGAGAGAGGGGGAGAGAGAGAACTATATTTCCATTTGACTTCTACATAGGCGTGTTGGTCATAATAAATGACCTTCATGTGTTTTCCTTTTCTTTTCCACCACACAGCATGGCAGCATCGTTAGAATACTTACTGCTTTTTCATAATAATTATTTCCACCCCTTTAATTTCTACTAATCTTGTCTAAAGTTTACTATTTGGAAATAAATGTTCTATACTTGTCCCCGTGTCCATATCCAATATCGGATCCGTGTCCCCGTGTCCTATAATTTCAGAAGTTGGTGAGTCCGACACTCAGACACGTGTTTTGTCAGGACACCAGCACAGATTCCATGTAACATAGGCACAAACATGGACACCATGTCTGACACGGACACTGATGAGGACACCAGACACCGCAGTTTCCATAAACCAAATTTTGGACACCACAGGACACCACCAAATTCTTTATGTACTTATAATCATATTTGTTTTTATCTAAGTTTCAAGCGCATCCACCCCAGAAAATAGTAAACACAGCATTGGTAAACCACACAATTAATTACGACTCATACTTGAAGTCTGCTTACTGAACAAGAGGAAGAGAAGAAAAACAAATAAGAAATACGTAGAAGAAGAAACAAAACAGAAATAAGAATAAACCAGCAGAAAAAGAAGCAACAATAAATAGGAAAGAAAAAGAAAAGGAAGGAGAAAGATGAAGAAGCTGGAAAGGACTCCAGCAAGAGTCCTCCGTCTCCTTTGTCAAATCATCTGTCTCCCTCTCATTTAGGCAGAACTCGATTAGAACAGAAGGTAAGAATGCGGATTGCCATATTTTTATATTTATAAAACGAACAAACCCCAACTTTGCCATAATAAAGTTCAAAAAATTGCTTTTCTACCCCATACATATTGGACACTTGTGCAGAAGGTGTCCGACACGCTGTCCGGTAGTAAAAGTTAGATATAAAGCATCAGGGGACTGCCCAAAGATGTCCGACAAGTGTTCGGTAGTGTCCGAGGGTTATTGGTAGGTGTTGGAGGCAATACCTCTACCCATATGAGGTGCCCTTGCTTCCTAGGTCCGTTGAAAACTAAAAGATGCTACAAATGTAAGAATCTGGTGTAAATCCCAAAAGTTAAGGTTGGATTGGCAACTACGAAGCACAGACATGGGTGTGGGTGTGGATAAGATACGAGTATAGATACGGGGATACGACATTTTTGATAATTTTACGATACGGGTACAGCGGGGATACGACAAATTTTCTATGTATTTTTTAGTATGTACACTTATTATTGAATTTCTAAACAAACCAGGACCCTTTGAATATTAAGAAAGTGCATAAAAAGATATATAATGCCATTTAATTTAACCATTCTATAATAGTAAAATACCATCAAATACAAATAAGCACCACCAAATACATCATAACAGAAGTAGAAGCAAAGTGTAGGCAGTACCAAACTTCCAAAGTTCAAACCAATCAAATAACGGTTGTCACATTGAAACACTGCTTATTCCCACACACGCTGAAACACTAATAAAGTTGGTCCAACCGTCCCAAGTCACAATTCACAAGCCACAACCCACAGGCCATAAGCCACAACTCACAAAGAGAGAGGAAGACAAAAGGTATAGCGTAGTACAACGAGAGAGGAAGGCAAAAATTTCACCTCTCGATAAATACTGCCGGAGGTGAGAACCTGTCGTCTCCGGTGGTCGTGGGTGTCGCGGGTTGTTGCGGATGGTTACGGGTGGTCGTTGGTGGTCGACGCTGCTCTCTGTCTCTCCCCTCTTCACAGATCTGTCGGAGTCGAGGGCACGTCGTTGCCAGTGGTCGCAGGTGGTCACCTCCTCGGTCGTGCGCCGCTCTCTCTCTCTCTTCACATGTGAAGCTTAATCGTTTATTAGGTTATTATCTACATTTTGAACACCAAATTTTCTTCAGTATCAGTACGCACCCAACCCGTCTCCCATAACCGATAATTACGAAATAAAAGAATTAAAACAACTAAATATACGCACCCGACACACACCCACCCTGCACCCGACGCGTACCCGACCCCGGTGCTTCACCCATATCGAAGCACCCGTGCTTTAGAGATTGGCAACTTATGAAACATTAATTTAGGAGTTTGTATTTTAATGAAAAGAGTAAGAACACTTGCCTTATGACTGCAAAAGTTTTTCTATGCACAAAATTATGTTAGTGTTTCTATTTGGTTACGTTTTTTCACTTGTTAAAAGATAATTGGATTAACCTTGGAATTTTACCACAATTCTTATATGTTAAATTAGCTACTTGTTGCTGACTCATGAGAGTTGTAAGCATGAACTAGTAGATGACAATATATTTCCTCAGCAGTAAGCATAGTTTACCAATATTTCCCTAGGTCAAATCTTCGTGAACTCTCATGAGTATCACAAGGCATGATCATACTATTTTTATGCTACAGTATGTTCAAACTATTGGTGAACTTGAGATACATAGTAGTGCTTTTCTTGATATCCATAAGATTGAATTTACAGTGTTGATCTTTCGGCTGATTTCCAGGCTAGACGGCAGAAAGTTGGAGAGAAGCCGCTTCTTTCCATTTCAACATTTGTACAGGTAAGCCCTTGCAGGCATGTAGGTCTTGTTCCTGCCCCCCCCTTCTTTTTTTTGTGTTATAGTAAGAACAAGAGTGTCAAGTCATTGTTGTTCATTTTTAGTGTCATCTAGTAGTAGTTTGGCATAATTCTTAAATGTGTGACTGTTGATACTAGGAGACATTTTTCACCTGAATACTTAGTTGACAAGGTGGTCTTGTCTCCAGAATGCTGACGTAGGAGTAAGTTGTTGATGGGAACTCTTGCCTTGAAAAGTTTTGCCAACTAAATTCCTTGTGTACACCGTGTCCCAAAAGTGCTGCCTGTCAAGTCATTGTACCTTTTTAACAAACTCTTGTCCCAACCCAAATATGTAACACCTAGGACAAGGCAAATCATAATTGCATTGCTCCAGAAAATACATCGGGATCTGATCAATTATTTTGTCTGAGGAATATTCTCATCTTGTTTCAATTTACTGATGCTTTTAGATACGAAACTTTAGGCCCATCGGTAATGTAACATCTTTACATTAACTAGGCGTATAAGGCTATCGTAGGCTAAGTAGCATCTCTACCGGCACACATGGTGACACTGCATCTAGGCACATACATCAATGAGTGAGGTACTAGGAGAAAATTATCTCCCTTAATTTCTTTGATCGCTTCTTATATGTTCCAGAATACTGAGATTCGGCACGAAAGTGGAGCAGACTTTTTTGTGTACGAGTAATAATATATAATTCGACAAGTACGCAGGTCAATGTAGGTAAACTATCATGTATACCATGATTCTGCTTTAGCAAGCTAAGAACCAGAAAATCTGACAAGAAGGAATCTTAGGATTTATCTGTAATTTGATTTATTAAGAATTCCAACTTTTCATTTATCCTCATTTCACCATTATATAAAACTCAAGGTAAAAAAAAGGGCTAGTTTAGTGCACGAGATTCCTGCCATATCATGTCTGGCGTTTGTTAGCTGTACCCCTGCTATAGCAGAGAGGCTATTTCCATGTATTCGACCTGTGACCCCTAGGCACAAATGGATAAACAATACTGTTATTCCAAGGCTCACTCTTAAGAAGTAGGCTATAGGTGATTGAATCAAAAGTAAGAATTAATTGGTCAAATCACACTGTTAAGGTGAAATAGCAGACTCTTTGAAGTGTCAGTGCCTCGGAAGAAGGGTTCTTGAAATCGGCATCTGGCAAATGATAGTTTCGAAATAAATTTTTGTACAATAGAGAACTGGAGTCATGTCCTTATATTTGCGTGGAAGTTTTGGAGATGTTTTTTGTTCAGGGTCTATCTTTGCATCTAATTTTATGTTCATCCTTGAATGAATTATGATTTATTTAAGTTGACCAGTTTGCAATTGAATGGTACCATCAATCTCTTTACCCCTTACCACTCTATAGTGCTTTTCTAATGTTTGGAGTTGTTCAATACAGTTTTAGGTTTTGTTTGACATCTGTCCTCTACTGGACAGCCCATTAAAATCAGTTTTGTTGCTTGTTTGTCTCACCTTTCACTTGTTTAGAGATCAACATTTTGTAGTGTGGTATTATTACTCCTCCGTCCCACATAATTTGATCAACTTTCCTTTTTGGCCCGTCCCACAAAAATTGCTCATTTCCAAATTAAGAAGGATTCTGTAGGTACTTTTACATATTTACCCTTTTTACACTTTTTTATTCTATTTTTCTCTCCACATTTAAATCTCCATCAACTCATTTTCTCTCTCCTGGCTCACTTTCTTACACTTTTCTCTCTTCACATTTAACACTCCACTAACTCATTTTCTCTCTCTTGGCCTACTTTCTTCCCCCTCTCTCTAAAGGGTAGAATGGGAAACACAATATACAACTAAAATCCTTAATCTGCGTGCAGAAAAAGTTGATCAAATTATGTGGGACGGAGGGAGTAATTGATGATGTTGCATTAGTGTATATGGATTGCCAAATTTTGCTTCTTTGGAAGACGATACAAAGTCTTTAGAGCTAGGCATGTTATTTCTGTGATGATTTGGCATTTTCTACAGGCCGCTCGCAACAATGTGCTTCTTGCCGTTCCAGCGCTTCTCTATGCTATCAACAACTACCTAAAGTTCACCATGCAGGTAGAGTTTGTTTAATGCCATAAGCTTGTCTTTTGTGAGAGCATCTCTTACTGTGACTAAATTGATTTGATGTTCGATCTTAATTGATCGCATGGCCCAGACAACTTACGTATGACTACTTCCTATGCAGCTTTACTTCAATCCCGCAACTGTGAAGATGTTAAGCAATCTGAAGGTAAATGCTCTCGTTTGTCTTTGCGTCTGGGTGATAGCCTCGTTCTTCTGACTTTCAGAATACTTGCGCAGCTTCGTTGATACTGATTTCTAGTACTTCTCTATTTTCATTTTCTATGGTAACACATTTGGAATATCCGGGCTGTTCAACTTTCCAGTCATCTATTAACCCTATTGAACAGGAGATTGCTTTTAGAGTGTGTTTGGATGGGGTAATTGAACTGGGGATTTCACTTTTATAGAGGATTTGCAAATACATCACATCAAATTTCTTGTTTGGATTATGATGAGATGGAAGAACTTCGTTTGTATTTCCTTCAATAAGCCATGGTTTTTGGAGGCCAATCACTTTATTTGAAAGTTGCTATCTGGAGCTGAAATTTGGGATAGCTTAAATGGCTGTGAGGAGCCAGTCGACTTCATTAGTCCTCTGGTCAGAGCATTCGTGGCTTGCATGGTAGAAGATAAGATCTCCACATCTACCATGTTGGCCCGCCATAACAACCAAATTCCCATGGCAAAGCCTTGAACTTTGACAATCTTGACTTTGTTCTGTTTAGGATGACATCAGACACAAGTAGAGTTTTTCTCAACCTCCACACAGGAATTTGTGATTTTCGCTCTTGCGGTATATTGAACACCCACATGAATTTCTATGTGACTCATAGATGTCGGTGGAAAATTTGGGAGAGGCTCGTCAGCCTCAATTGATAGGTTAGTTTGTCAGGCAAGAACATGTCACGCGGTCAGGTCTGGCAAGGCTACAGAGGAACAATTGTTAATCTGCGATGAAGTTGGGTTTCAGCATTGAATTGCGTGGCTGTAATCATTTATAGATAGATTATTTTGGTGCAATCTGTTAATAATAGTGGTGTGAGTTTTTCAACACGCAGAGAATTAGATAATCTGATAGGGGGAATAGAGAAGAATATACAGCAAGGAGTGCTCTGTGGTCTTTGTGCAATGTACACCTTAAAAGGGAGGGAAAGAAATGGAGAAACTTTTCTTATGGTAGTCCTTGACATGCAGTATTTAACTCCAATTGACCCATCAAGTTTCTGACAAAAAGGGAGGAAGAGATTTTAAAAGTTATATAGAGAGTCGAATCCTTAATTTTTCTTACCCTGGTAATCATCGATCCTAAATCCCTTTATCTTCTTCCCTTGCTTTTTGATATGTCGAAGTTGCAAGGCGTTATGTCCTGTCACTCTTGCCACCTCTGGCTCCAACCCCCTTGAAATTGTCTGGTGTTGCTTAGCCCCTTATGCAGTTTGCCTCCGGATAGAAAAAAGAAGAGCTGTGTTTGGTACCTGGAAAATCTTTAATTATTAATGTCAAGACGCTAAGAAATGCAAGAAGGGGTGCGCAATCCTTCCACCCAACCGGAGAATACTTGAAGAAAAAATAATGCTTTATGCGGGGATTTCTTTCCACTAAGGCTACGCATGTTTTCGAATGCTAGAAACCTATAGAGCTTGGTAAATACATTAGCCAAGGGCTAGTTTTAACCTGGGAAGCGAGTGAGCAATTAGCCTTTTTTATTTTAGAAAAGAATGTGAATTATCTAAGACCTGGAATGCCTGATGGCTTTAGCACAGGATGCTGTTTTAGTTCCCTTTGAAGAAAAATCTTCTTCCTATGGTAAAGTAGGAAAAGTTTTTCCTTTCCCGAAGAAACCTAGCCTGCACTTATAAATCCCTTGAACGTTCTGATGTTGGAAAGGAAGGAAAGACATGAATTTCGTGGGTAAGCTATTTAGATTTGAGAGGGTGTTTTCAATGAATTGGAGTCTCCCTACTGTCGACATTTATCACTTCTTGCAGTAGCCTTTGACTTAAAACCCGCACCTAAACAGAGGCCCATAATGAGTTGATGGGCATGGAATATACCCAAATAAGATGTTGCAACTGCGATTGCATCTTATATAGCTCTATGAGGAAGCCAAGTGAGTAAGAATAATGCACAAAGCTGTCCTCAACTAGGTTCAACATGATGCTTGCCAGGCAGAGAGAAAGATACCTGGCAACAGCTGTCAAGTAGGTAACGGTAACTTTCATAATAGGGTTAATGACAAACTTGCCCCCTGTAATTTACCTGTTTTTGCAGGTCTCTCCCTGTATTTGTAACTTTTCCATTAGTGTGCCTCCACAATACTAACATCATTGTAAAACCGTTTTTAAACAGAAGTTTCTTCCTAAAATGTCCCTTTAAGTAAGCATATGTCCTGCATGCATATAATAAGGGTTATAATGTCATAGTTAATATAGTTAAATAAATTAAAAACTTTCTTTTTATCCCATTATTCTTTTCTTTTTTTCTTTTATCCACTTTTTCTTTTTTTACCCCAATATCTGGCCCAGATTCCGTCTCTATCCGTCAAGGTTCAAGCCGTGGCGCGATCACAAATTTCTGTCATCATCGAGGACACGGCAGTCTTAACGTCGGAGGCGGCAGCGAGGTGGATCTACCACCGTGGTGATGTGTGAGGTGTGATTGTCGTGGGGATGCAATGGTAGGTTTTCTTGTGGCAATGGAGTAGTGGTAATTTAGGGGGTTTGGAGTGATGGGTGTAACGACAGTGATTGGTGGTGGTGCTGATGCAAATCTGAAATCGGGTTGGTGGTGGCCAGTTTGACTTTCTGATTGGTCAAGTGGTGACGGTTGTGCTGGGTAGTGAGTGTGGGGCTATTGGTGGTTTGGAGTGACATAAGTGTCGGCGGTGAGAAGTGGGTTGGTGGTGGGGCCGAGGCAGATCTGAAATTGCATTGGTGGTCTCCAATTTGACATCGGGTTTGTCAAGTGACGATCTTTGTGCTGGGTAGTGGGTGTCTGGCTGTTGGTGGTTTGGAGTGATGGGTGTGAGGGCAGTGAGAAGTGGCTTGGTGTTGGTGCTGATGCGGATTGGAACTGGGTTGGTGTTGGCCAATGTGACGTTGGGTTCAATCAATCACAGGTGTGCTGGGTAGTGCCTGTTGGTGGTTTGGAGTGATGACGTGGTAGGTATGGTCAATACCGGCTTTGGGTAGCGGTGGTGGAGCTCTCAGTCGTTTGGAATTGATGGTGCGTTCTGTTAGATGAAGAGGATAGAGGAATTAATAAGAAAACTAGAAACTCGTATTAAGAAAATAAGTCTTTGTGAAGAGGATAGAGAAATTAATAAGAAGACTAGAAACTCGTATTAAGAAAATAAGTCTTTGTTTTTATTTAATTTATTTGAATGTAACTAAAATGACACTGCTACCCTTATTATATGTACATTTGCTGCACATGCTTACTTAAGAGAGTATTCTAGGAAGAAACTTATGTTTAAGAACAGTTTTGTAATGATATTAGTAATGTGGTGGGATATTATTGTAAAAGTTGCAAATACAAGGAGATACCTGCAAAGACGTGTAAATTACAGGGGACGGTTTTGTCATTAACCCTTTGTTGTATTACTTCCTTTGACATGCATGTTCAAGCCGGTTCATCCATGATTTTTTTAAGCCATGTGATAAAGATTAGTAAATCGCTACCTGTTTTGCAGTGCTAGTTGCACCCATTCATCATCAGAATTCTCCTGTTGGTCTCTATTCCGACCAATGGCCACTTTGACTACTAGAGACCAGAATACATTTGGGGTAATTGTAGCCATTTGCTATAGCAAATAGTTTATCCTATCATCTAATGGGAACTAGAAATGCTGTCAAAGAGTCGCATGCCCATATTCTAGCAGGTCCAGGCTGATAACATTTAAATGGAATTCACTATAATGTGGGTGTAGGACGTGACAAGTACTTGACAAACTCAGTTGTGATGTACATAAAAAAGAAGCCACAAAAATAAAATAAAAAATAAAGAGATATAAATGAAGGATACGTGTGCTAATACATAATATGAAATGGCACGGGCTAAAAGTGTCTCAAATAAATAAAAGAAATGAGAGGGCGGCTTTATGCTTTTTTTTTTTAATGTTATTGGGTTTTAGGCAAGCTGAAGATCGAATGTAAAAAACCTTCTTTATAAAGCAGTAGTATGAGGGAGCTGAAGCTGGTATAGAGGAAGCCTTGTTGCTATTGCGAACCCTATATATGTTATCATATGCTCTAAAAGTTTAAGCTGTTATAGAACTGGCCCAACAAAGTATATTATGCTTAAGACTCCCCCTCACATGCAAGCCTCCGGTAGCAATCAAAGTGCAATCACCACCAAGTGTCAAACTGAATAAGTGCAAATTGCATTATAATAAAGGAGGACCTAATACTCGAGCACGAAGAGTCTAACCCAAGACCTTAGCAACATTTTGTGACCATTGTAGGAGATTATAGGGAGCCGTAAGTGTTGTTAAGGAGGCCCGCATATGCAGGATGAAGCCCAAGTTGACCTAAATGTATAAGCCAATGAGACTTGTTTCCACCACCACAATTATGTCTCTCTCTGTCTTGCAGACCCTTCACTTTGGGGTGGAGGGCAGTGTGACACAACCCGACCTGAAGGTACGGGATGTGTTAGAATCGTTGTCCACCATATGGACACCGCCAGATGGACACACCACACTGACAATTCCGTTGGAAGAAGACGGTGGTAGGGAAGGAGGGGGAGAGGGAGGGAGGGAGAGAGGATGTTGACCAATCTTTTATTGATAAGCTGTTTGCTTGTTTCTTTTTTTTTCTTTCTTAGTTTCTTTTGGGGAAAATATCATTCTCAACCCCAATATTTATTGATGAGCTGCACTCGTCTCTTTTTCTTTCTTTCTTCTAGGGAAAATATAATTCTCAACACCAAGTTCCTTAGAAATGTGGAATACAACCCAAATAAAGCAAAAAATTCCAGTGTAACCCATAAAAAATTCATTACATCACAATCAATATTCAAACTCAATCCTATAAGTTTAGATGTGTCCGCGTGTCAGTGTCCGACTATGAATCCGTGTTCATATGTCCTGAAATTTCAAAATTAGGGGAGTCCGACACTTGAACACATATTTGATCCATACACCAACACCAACTTTATGAGACATTCGTTCATCTTATACTCCCTCTGTCCCATAATATTTGATCGTGTTTGACTTGCACACTTATTTAGGATATGAGTTATATTTTATGAGCTTCTCATTTTACTCTCAGAGAAGAGGGGATCGGGGGGTGGGGGTGCAGAACGGAGGAAGGAAGAAGTGGGTCAAGAAAGAGAAAGTGCGTTGGTGGAGGATTAAATGTGGAGAGAGAAAATAGAATAAAATATATAGAAAAGGTTAACATGGAAAAACACCTACAAAATCTTTTTTAATTTGGAAAGTGATCAATTTTTTGGGACAGCCCAAAAGGAAATATGATCAGTTTTTTCGGGACGTTTTCACACTTGAAGGATAACATTCTTTACACGTGCGCCTCCTCATGTGAGATTCTATTCACCATCGAAGCTCCCCATGGAGTCTTGCTGTGGCATGAACCACCGTTCTTCCAAGAGCCAAACCATAGTTTTCTGATACCAGGTGAATGCATCGATCCAAAACCAATTGGCTGTGTATGGATAGGCCCAAAAGACGTAGATCTTGAAGTACTAATTCTCATTTCTCCTTTGTGGAAGCATTATACTCTCGATATGCCTAACTTGTGGCCAGACTTCTTTTGATGGGCAAAAACATGTTAAATCACATTGTATGCTGGGTCTGGATCAATATCTATAAGCTTATGATCTAAGAGAACGGACCCAGTAAAGTGTTTCATGCTTAACAATATGGAGATTTTGGTGAAGCTCCAAAACTTAAGTTAAACGATTTAAGTTCAAAAGCTCTAAAAGTTAAAAGACCCAAAACTTAATCAAAATGAAAAAGTAATGAAGTAGGGAAAAAATCCCAGCTGCAGGCACTATCAGGTACGACCCTTGGCTTCAAGTTTGCTGTTCATGAGCTTCTTTGGTTTTTTTTTTTTTTGTGTGGAATAGTGATGTCCTTGTCGGTTTAGATAAGCAACTTCTGGTTGGGACTTATGTGAGGCTTCGCTCATCTAGCTTCCAAGCATTGAAGGATTTGTTATAAGAGTTGACCGGAGATACCTTCTAATCTTAGTTTATTTCGAGATTTTAGTCTTTGAGTCAGGAGTTTACTGTATTTTAGTTTTGTCGTTGTACTTTCTGTTTCAGTTTTATCGCAACCCTATGATCATTTCCAGAATTTGTCTACTTTTTTCACCTATTTGTAGCTTGCAAGGAAATTGTGGTAGTTTCCATTCCTTGAAATTCTCCAATTCCTTTCATAAATGAACGAAACTGTTACTGTTGAATTTTACTGTGAACTATGAAATCGCAGGTTTTGGTAATTGCTGTCCTGTTAAAGATAGTTATGAAACGACGGTTTTCTATAATCCAGGTTAGTTGCAGTTTTGATTTCGTCTTGTTAACCTATCTGGCTCTAAAATGCAAATTGGAAAATGTCATGAAGTTCTTCCAGAGGCCATGAAGGAGCACTCCAACTCAACTTGTGCCATGATCTTTTCAAGGAATGCTTATGAAGGAAAATGGTGAGTATAGGGTATCCTCATTAACGATCAATTGCTTTATTACAGTGGGAGGCTCTTGCTCTGTTGCTTATCGGGATTAGCATTAATCAACTGCGTTCCCTACCTGAGGGTACCAGTGCTATGGGTCTTCCAGTTGCAACAGGAGCATACATCTACACGATGATCTTTGTAAGTGATTTCGGGTGTTTCTTCTGTTTTATGGTGGATATTACTTACTGATCCAATATGCAGGTGACTGTTCCATCTATGGCCTCGGTTTTTAATGAATATGCACTGAAGAGCCAATATGATACAAGCATTTATCTTCAGGTGATTCGTTTTTCAAGTGCTACTGGCATATGTACTGTAAAATCAGATGAATGGTCACCATCGGCTTTTGAATTAGATAAGCAGACATTAATCAGTTTCATGTGCCCTGGGGAAAAATGTATTCAGAAAAAGAAGGCAACAATTACCTTAGTAAAGAATCTGGTACAAAGGCTGCTAAAATATCAGGGAGAACTCAAAAACTCTTTGAGGAAGGGAAAGAGAAGCCAAATCAATATGATTAAGTCTGTGTGGGCCCCTCAAAGATCATCTTTATCTTTCACTCATCTCCTCTTGATCTCTGGCTGGACTCTAATTTCACAATAGCAGTGAAAATATCACTGATTAACCTTGACATAACCGAATGAAACACCTAATAAAGCTAATACAAAGTCCAAATGAAGTAAAGAGAGGCCAGCATCATTCCTCTTCAGCTTTGGTGGGACTTATTCCACATTAACATAGAAACTATTATCATAAGCCATGTGCATGCCAAACAGAGCTAGTAGTAACCACAACAAACCACACATTGTTCTTGAAAACGCAACCCAATCTACAGAAATCAAACCCGTCTTTCTAAGAATCTGAATTGTAATGGCTCGAAGCATGTGAAGAAGGTTACTTTGAGAAGATCATGTACCTTCCAAAACCTCCAGGGAAGGGATCTGCAACCGACTCTTCTGAGTGCCACCAAAATCAATTGAAAAGCAAAAGTAGCGTTGCTATTATGATTCAGAGCATCAAATAGCTCCGTAAGGGGATCCATGTCATTCAACCAACCCAAGCTGTCTCTTTCAGACATCATTTCAAAATCTCCGTTGTCTATGATTTTTTGCTGAAAGGAAGTATCAAAATTATTCTTCACAGTTGCAAGTAATGAATGCCACAAGCTCATCTCGTTTGTAATACAATAGGTCAAATAATTGCGTTAGTAATTTATCCTGCATGAGCTGAAGAACCGTGGCCATCAACGACCCTTTCTAGTTATCAGGGCTTTGAAGATTGCCTTGATGAAAAGCTTAATTGAACAACTTCGAGTCTTTTGATTCTGAGGCCTCCTGCTATCTGTGTACATACTTCTTTCTGGCCAACTAAAGGATACATGAAGTAGATCGTGAACTCCATTCTATTAAATTTTCTTTGAAGGCTGGGGAAAGTATTCTAAGTAAGTGAGCCATGCAGCCATCAGCTCATGCTGTCTCTTCCACCTCTCTCTCCATAAACCTTTTACACCACCATACTCCAGTGGACTACTGATTTGTTCCCTGCACCTAGTTGGAGGGTCAAATGGGTCAAAGAAAGCTGTGACCCTGCTCAAACGTGTCTTCTTTCACTGTTTCATGTGTCGGAGGCTTCTCGGGCAAAGAGGAAATTGCTACACCAGTCTCCTGCTCAGGATATAGGCGTGACTGCCAAGAAACACTTGCCTCTTGCACTGAATTTAATTCTAGGCCCTTCTCATTAGTTTGCGCTATGAAGCACAAACATGACAAATCTGGTCGAGATATGGGTTTCACTGGTGCTGGTGCTTCTCGGGTGTGGGTAAAACTCTATCAGAAATTTTTATTTGAACTTTTTTCCTTCAAATTCGGGTACGTCTTGGTACATATCGGGGTCAGTTTAAGCTCTTTTGTAAATTTTTACTGGTGTCGGTTATTTTGACTTTTCTGTACTTGAGTAAAAAGGTAGTGAAGAGAGAGAGAGACACCGCGGAAGAAAGAACAAGGAGAAGAGTAGTAGAAAGTGGGACGGCGGGGAGAAGGCGGTGTAGATTCGCAGCGGCGGCAACCTGTAACGGCTTTGTTGAGCCCTTCTCAAAAGCTTATCGACCTGCTGCTAATTAAGCTTCTCCTTTTGACTCAGATTTCTTCACTATTTTTTGGGTTTGTGCATGTTTCTTCACTATTTGGGTGACTGTCTGCAACGGTTAATTTTTTATCGTGGGGCTTTGTGCTTTGTGGCCTGGGTTATACACGCGTTCAGTGCTAAAGAGGAGTGATTACAGCTGTATCCTCTGGATTTTTAAACTAAAGCACAAATTCAACATGGTTATGTAAACCTCACCTAGACTTGGAAGTTTTTCCCACAATTGTTAATCTCACTAATTAGCTGCAAATATTTAATGTTTCCATAAGGTTAAATAACTTATATTTATATAGTTCTTATATTTGATATATTGCCGGATCCGCGCTCCTGTATCCTGTTTCTTTGAAAATTGATGTATCCGCGTACCCTACTTACATTTCGTGTTCTTATTAGAATAATTGGGCATTGATGATCTTCTACATTTAATCTTCTAGAGTAACGAATTTATATAGTTTGTGTATTCGATTTACGTAGTTTTCTGAGATCAAGCTGCAGTATGTGGGCCGCAGAGCATTCACTGAACAAGGCCATCATGCATCACTTTCCATCTTCCTGTTGATTTCTATATCTTGCTATCCCAAAACTCATGCATGGTATTACGAACTAAGCGCCAGTCAGTAGGTTCATAGTGTGTCTTATATATTGTTGTTTGGTTTGCAGAACTTGTTTTTATATGGATATGGAGCTATATTCAACTTTCTAGGCATTCTTGGAACTGTCATAATCAAAGGTACTGACCTGAAATTCTGTTCTCTGTTGCTGCCAACTCATTATTACTGGCAAATAAACTTGTGTTGTGTACATCAAGTTAGTATGACGAACCACAATCGAGCAATGTAACATTTGCAGATTCGTCCATCATTCTAATATGATGGCAAAAGTCTCTCAAACTATGTCACTAGCAAGGGTAATGACGGTGGTTATTTTCGCATCAAATAAAGGGTATGAAGGGGAATTCAGAACTTCATATATGAATAGGGTGCAGGTGCAAAAAATGGGATAATATGGAACTATAGGGATATTTCCACGTTACAATTGTCGAGATTTACCTTAAGTAAAAGTATAGCTTAGCTAAAGGTGCCATAGTCCGCCTCGTGGTTTCAACTAAACTAGAATGAGGGGGATGCAGTTAATCCTTTCGTTGCATGAGTACTCGTTGTACGATAATTTTGTTTTAGATGTGATCGCAATGACTCAAGGTTACTCTGTTAGATTGTCACTAACTAGAGGAATGCATGTAAGGAGGCAACTTTCTGCTTCACCAGTTCACTGCTTGCCAGGCTGGTTTCCTGTATATTAATAGTTGTGGAAGCTGATTGCAGAGCTTTTTGATATTAAGCCGCCCCACCTCTGGCCTCATTGCATTCAGCAATTTTTTAATAGGAAATGTTCCTTGCTTTGGATAACTGGGCTGTTTTCATGGATATTAACAATTTTAGAAAGCAAGTTAGGGGGCTTTTTGATTAATGCTGCTCCACCTCTGGCTCTATTGCATTCCAGCAGTTTTTGTTTGTTGTCTTCAATAGGACATGTTCATTTGGTGTAAATCTTGCTTGCCCCACAATGACCGTTCTAACCAGTGCGAGCTATTATTGGGGAAGGAACACGTTCGATATTTAAGCATTCAAACTCGAAGCTTCTCTGTCCTTTTGAGTCAGATATCAATTTTGTTTTCACTTCTGAACCAATTTACTTCCAGTTGCTAGTCTGCTGGAATAAAGTGTGCCTGCAGGACTCCTTGATATTCTGTTTTTGTCTTTCTTGTTTCTCTTGTAATGCATGTCCGTGATGAACTTGACTTTGGAGTAAGCCAGAAGTCTGAAAGACTATCAACTTCAGATGATCATGCTCTTACAATTCTTGTTCTTTTTGATCTATTATTCCCTGCGCAACTGAGGCAAACTGGAATTGTATCCCTAGATAAGAGTGAGCCCCAACTATTTGGTAGTACGAAGTGGTTAAGCTGGTCAAACTCGAAAGGTTATTTTTCGTTCTAACAGTGTTTTATACAGTTGAAAGTCTACGCAGTGAGCAATATTGGAACTGTATGCCATTGTCAAGATATGGTTGAATTTCATGAAAACTCGTTATTCTACTTCTACACTGTTGTCAAAAAAAAAAAGAGGAGGGAGGACACTATCTGAGTTTATAGTTGACATTGATAAGTATGGTTGAGACATAATTCAAACGGGGCGTTTAATGCAGTTATCATGATCATCAATGTTGAAAACTCTAGATGTAAAAAATATGACACTTAGAGCTGATTCTTTGGTTTATATAGATTCTTATCTGCACCTGATGGGTCTATAGCTTCAGAACCAGTTTTTATATTGTTTAAAACTTTGAACACTATTACATCATAATTGCCTGGGTCCAGAGCTTGAATTGTGGCCTGATTTTCATATTTGCAAATTATTTCAGGTCCTGATAGCTTTGATATTTTGCAAGGACATTCAAAAGCTACCATTCTTTTGATAGTTAACAATGCAGCGCAAGGAATTCTATCCTCTTTTTTCTTCAAGTATGCTGGTAAGATGTTCTCTTCCTAGTTTCAGATTGCTTTTTAACATCATATATGACACGATGCTCTGAATGTTTCATTGCGTGATCTCATATATATTCTATAACCTAGCATGGTGATAAATTTTTGTTGAACACTTACCTATCCAAGGCTTGTTTGATCCTAACAGATACAATTTTGAAGAAGTATTCGTCGACAGTTGCCACGATTTTCACAGGCATTGCATCTGCTGCACTGTTCGGTCATACTTTGACCATAAACTTCATATTAGGAATTTCTGTTGTATTCATCTCAATGCACCAGGTAATACAACAATGTTCTTCACCAGCATTTTGATAGCCGCTGTCCCGTTTTGCACCTAACTTGTGCTGCTTTCTTTCTTCAGTTTTTTTCACCTCTTTCTAAAGTCAAGGATGAACAAGAAAACGGGGTGCTTGAAATGGAACCTCAGAATGATCATAGGTATTTGCTTGTCAAAAGTTTTGTCTTATTTATGTGTCCCTACTCTATCGCATAGCTTTATAAATCATAGTTGTTAGTTCATATTGTCTGTGAACTAGTGGGGTTTTTGTTACATGGACCCGGCATAAGTGGCCGGTAGGGGTGCGTGTCCAAATGTAAAAATAGTCAGTTCTTAAAATACAGGATAAGGGCACACAGTTTGGAAGGGTCCAAATTTTGGGTATATGGGTACAGGGATCTCGCTGTTCTTGTAAGAACAGGTCAATTTACATGCTGTATAACAAGCTGTTAATAATATTACAAATATTTACAAATTCAAAACAGAAATAAGATGCATTTACTTCTAGCTAATATCCGAAGGGTAGTTCCAGACTGCATACTTGGCACTGGCAGAGTTAAAAAAGTATTGATGTACTACTATTAGCTGTATTCAGATTCCAAGTAATGATTTGTCAAAAACACACTTGCTTATTAAATTGACAAAGATCATTATTTTTTGATATTAGTCTATATATTTATAGAGATGCCACTATAAGCTTGTCACTCCCTTTATTAATCAAACTTCGAACTAATGGAGCTCATATCATTCTTTAACCTAAGTTAACAATATTCTTTCTTCCAGAGAAAGGGATTCAGCTTTCATAAATATGGCAGCAGGGGCAAATGAGGAGGTGCAGATTCCTTTTCTTTTAGATGCAATCTCAAAGCATTATATTTGTAGATTTTAATAACGGCTTTGTTTTGTTACCTTTATTCCAGGCTACTCATCGTGTAGGACCGGATGAAAGACTACCACTTCTTCCTAAATGAAGTTACAGAGCAGTACGTTGCCTAAACTTGTTGCTCTTGGCGTTGATTTTTTATTGCACTTTTTGTACTGTCCATGTCTATGCGCTGAAAGTCTGGGTATTCATCGTCCCCATCATAATCATCTGCTTTAATATTTTCTTCAACATAATTTATTTAAACTTTACTGGATAACTGAGGCTAAATAACAAAGAATCATTCGGTACTGGTGGTTATATGAAGACCGTTCAGTGCATTGGATTGGGGAAATAAAAAGGCGCTGTTTAAAATATTCCTAAAGAGGAGAGTCAATAATCTTGATAGCAGGGGATAAACACTGCAATGCAGCAACAATCTTGTATGATTTTCTGAACAATAATGCCATTCGCTTTTCAAAATTTTATCTTCAGGATATTTTTGACAAAATTAGATTGTCCAAGCTGTTCCTATTGATGTGGGCAAGTTGTTCACATTTTGCAGGTTTCTTCTTTACAGTCCTGTACTTGCTGGAAGGTATAGGATACAGCCAGTTTGGAGAATTAGTCGATGAAATAAAATACTTAAGGAATTCTTTACTTCTGTGGAATCCCTTTACTGCTTTGTGGGATTCCTCATATTTTGGTGCATGGTGTTTTTGAAGTCTACCTTTGGCAACCGGAGTTTCTGCTGGCGAAAGAGGGTCAGGCAGAGAGTATAGCTACGTGGTCTTCTGGATATTTGGATGATCGGTTACTAGTTATTTGTTTTCCTTTTCACCTTAGAAAAGTAGTAGATAAGCTCATTGCCCAACAAAAAGGAACACTTGTAATTCTTTCTAAATTCAGAACGAAACAGAATTTTGCCACTGGAATTTTAGACTTTTTCACCCTAGAAAAAGAAAAAAAAAAAAACAAACTCAATTCTCTGTGTTGTATTTTTCATTTTTCGTATGTCCAATGTAAAGCGACAATGCTTTCTGATTACGGTGAGTTATATATTTAAATCAGTTTCCTCCATCTGAATATCGAAATATATCTGTTGATCTTTTTAAATTAGTCTGCTTCTCTTTTCTATTTTCGATCATATTTTCATGCTTTCTCAGCTTAGGGTATGGCTCCCTAATTCCTAGCTCAACTTGCACCGTCCATCACGGCAACATCGGTACCAAAATCTCACGGGTGGGTTCATTATGCCTAGCATCATCAAGTTTTACTTGTGACAGCCCTCGACACTACCAAGTCTTTTTTCACTCTCTAAAGAACTCGGTTTAGGAGCCTCGTAACTTCGGAAGAAGGGATGCCTTGTAAAGGAGGTCACAGCAAAGTTGCAAGACTATGCCGGAAGGTCTAAGGAAGTTGGTAACCTGATCACAGCAAAGTTGCAAGGCCATGCCGGAAGGTCTAAGGAAGTTGGTAACCTGATCACAGGGTAGCCGAACCGGTAATAAATATGAATTTTTTATAGTCGTCCAAATTCCTTGTCAAGTAAGCTTTGACTCACACGAAGCTTGTAACTATCTGGGCGCTGTCTCGGTTTACCATATATGTCTTCTTTTTCTCATTGCCAGGCTCTTCTCGTCTCTTGAGCGAGTTAGATAATACATTTCTTGCACCACCAAGTTCCATAAATACTGAACCTAACACCGTCCGATTAAAAGCTCCTTCAAATTAAGTTAAAAACGAGAGTACAATGAAAGAGACTCAATCGTCACCAACCGTCGCCACTAGCAACTCCGGATGACTGTTTCTCGACCGCACCTTCATCCTTCATAACACCCTCATCATCGCCACCAACCGCAACCAATTAACTTTATTGCCACCGTCATCTCAGGTGGATTCAGAAATTCTCAGACCGCATCGGATTTGTGGAAGAGTGCAATGGTCGTGATTGTGTTGGTGCGCAATGTCTGTGTGTGGTAGTCACGGGGGCTGCTCTCCGTAGGTGGAATTAGTCAAGGTGGATGCGAACCGAGGCCGTTGAAGTAGGAGTAAAGTGGAATCATCAGTTGGGGCTGTTCATTTTTAAAAGTTGATGGTCATGGATGGAAAAGTAGATGAAGCAGCCAGTGATGAAGGATGTGGACGGTCGATTAGAGTCGAGAATGGCTGTGGGTTTTGTCAGGACGACACTCAAGGTGAGCATCAAGACCAAGGGTGCAAGAGATGTTTAGTGAAGAGGATTGAAGATGCAGGTGACAAGAACATATGTTTGTTTTTAAAAATTCTATGTGTTTGAAAGTCAGTCAGCTTTTGCTCTCTTGCAAATTTAAATGTAATCTTTTTTTTTTGGAACGGGTTGAAAATCGTACAAGATATATTAACAAGATTACGAACGATAACATAATCACCAACCGCCCATATAGATAGACAACAACATCAGCACCCTGAAACATAAATCTCCCAGCCATGCCAAAAGCCCTAAATTTACCTGCCCTAGGGGGGCCGATAAACTGAAGCCTCCGCTCGGGCGCAATCCATCTACACCCGTGCTAGTCTGAATTTCAATTAACTCTCATGTAAAGGCAACAGGAAGTGAAATGTGATCATGTAATGCAATTCCCCTCCAAAACTTCTCTATTTTTCTTCTTCGTTGTGTTCACACATCACGAACACCTCTTCTGGTGAAAATGGGTATCTCATAGCTTTGCAACGAGCCGTCGTTATATCTGCAGTAACGATTGCCTGCTTCTCTAATATATAACCGTGGTTTATACACAAAACAAGCTAAACAATGACCAGAAGTGCACGTCCACCTCATGCAAGCTCGGTACCAAGAAAAGGCTCAGATGTATGCAATCACAGTTACAGTCGTTAGGGAAGTTCATGACCTTAGATGCTTGATATTAAGATGGCGGTGGCTCAGTTACAAACCGAGGTACCAGCAGTGCATCAAGAGTTGGTAGATTTAAATCCATGATGCATAATAAATCTGAAACTACATCAAGTGAATTTGGGGAATATCTCTCAGCAAAGGCAGACTTATAAATTCGAAGGTGTTAAATGTCAACCCAAGGATTTTGTTCTAAATCCTTACGGTGATCATTTCAACAAGTTGCCCAAGCTTGATGTCCCAGATTCCATGGAGAAGACTCCTGTGGTTGAATTCCAAAAGTTGACAAGTATTTGGAATTCTATCTCGTGGACGTGTACCAGGTTCCCCCATGTGATTTCTCCTTTATCGAGGGAACCCACCATTTTTACTGTGTCCTAATTGGCTTTCATCTGCTAAACCTATTAGTACACTCATTTGAGTGTACCAGCCAGTCTAACAGGACCTTTTAAGGCAAATTTCTATATCGAGAGCTCTGGCCGACTTTAAGTTATACCTTTAGCGGCCCACTCCAAAAGTATAGACGCAGGAAGGTCTAACTTGAGTTGTCCTCTTATTTGTAAGGTTGATTTGGTAATTAACGAGAGTGAACAAGAAAAACCCTAATTTAACTTTCGATTATCCAATTTAAGCTTCTGACACAAGAAAATGGAGATTCGGATTCGGGGACTAAGTTATATAGCGGAAGGTGTTAGGCACTTATCATATCATAATTGGTCTCCAAATTATTTTTGATTTTTGTGATTTTTTTCTCAAAACAAACAATTAAAAGATATAGATTACTTAAACCTAATTTGGTTTGAATTCAACAACAACGATTAAATGGCCTACAATACCCAACCGGGATCAAAACTACGCAGTTCTAATTGAACCCTACAAGAGGCGAACTAGATCTCAGTTTTTCTTTCTTAAATAAACTAGGCTTCTTTTTGTCAAGAGGGACTTAGAATCTAATTGACTACACTTTTAGTAGTCTTAAAATTTAAACAAAATGAAATTGAAGAGTCTAATCTTATGTCTTTTTTTTTTTTTTTAATTTTCATACTTGAAATGAAAATACACAAAATAAGGATAGAGAATTACACCTTAACCCGGATTGCCCAATTGCCTGGTCGAATTGACCGCCAAAAGCCAAGAAAGGTAATCTGCCTGATTACTAAACCTTTGTTTTGGGCCTGAAGACAACCTTAAATGCATCCGTCTCCTCCTACAAAGTTGTAGCTCTATAAAATATTACAATTTAGGCTTTTGAATCGGCTAAATTGGGTATCGTATAAGCAATTTAGAGCTTGTCAAAGCTCAGGTGTATGCTTGATGCGGTAAGTCAGGATTTCTAAGGTTTACACCGCCCCCTCTCTCTCTCTACACACACGCACGCATGCACAGACCCAATATGTATATATAAACATATATAGGTACATATATACATGTATGTGTGTGTGTGTGGGGGGGGGGGATGGTCTTTGCAAAAATTTTCTTTTGAAGAAAAAGTCCGTTTTCTGGGGCTGATACAATGATGAAGTTGACTTTTTCCAACATAGTACTAACATGATAGATTAACATAATCAAGAGCATCTGAAAAGTCAACTTAACGGCCGATTCTTCAGATTAAAAGGCCTTACAGGCTTGTTTGTGAAAAACCGACAAGTTCATCCCTTTATTGGACAAAATCTTGTTTTGAATTTTGGGAGATTAATTGCCCTAAACTTTGAAAGATTCACCAGTTTTTTAGGAATTGATCCCAAGTCAATCTCTACATCTTGGATTAAGCTCATATTAGAAATCAATCACAAATAACAATTTGAATAAAGTCAAATCTCTTTACCTTAACCACTACAAGAAAAATAGCTTTTTCGATAGACTTTTAGCGACGGATTTGAATCCGTTGCTAAAAGTCACTTTTACAGACGAATTTTTCGTCAGTAAAAGTCCATTGTTAAAAAAACTTTTTCGAGGGATTTTTTGTCGGTAAAGATCTTTAGCGACGGATCTTTACAGACGAACTTTTACCAACGGAATATTCCGTCGCTAATTTTTCTTTTTGATTTTCTCCCTTTTTTTCTTTTGCCAAAAAAAATTGAAAATGACTTTTACCGACGGACTTTTACGAACAGAATAAATCCTTCAGTAAAAGTCAAAATTTTTGAAAATTTTTTATGATCTTTAACGAAGGATTTTTGTAGACGGCCAAAATCCGTCGCTAAAAGTCCTTAAAATTTAAAAACCCTACCCCTTCGTTCTTTTCTCCCCGCCGCTCATACCATTCCCTACTTATCTCTCTTAGTGTCTTTCTCTCTCTAACCCTAAATCGTAACCACTCACCTCCCACACACCCAACCCGCTGCCGCACCCCCACCCCGCTGCCTCTACCGCTCGCCGACACAGAGGGGCAGAGCTACGTATGAACGAGGGGGGGGGGGGGGGGCTAATGTACCCCCTCAACTTCCCAAAAAAAGTTCAGTTTGTGACTCTCTCTCTATGCCAAGTCTCCACTCCTCAGACCTAGACGGCACACACCCATTCACCCACTCACCTGCGACGGTCGACGGTGACATGCGGACACGGCAGGGGCTCCTGCCTCCTTGAGTCGACTCTCTCTATTGAGCTCGTCTCAGATCTGGAACGAGTGGAGCCATGGACGCGCCGATCTGGAAGTATAAGTGATCGGTGAATAGCGAAGGCGAGGCGCGGACTCCACAGGCCAAGAACCCACTGCCGGCGACGACGTGTCGATGACCGGTGACCCTTGCGGTCAATTAGTCAATTGCCTAAATATTTTTTAAAACTTTTTCTTCAGAAATTTAGATTTTTTTTTAAAAATATAGAAAATACTTTTAGTGACGGAATTTTTCGTCGCTAAAAGTAAATAATTTCGTCGGTTAAAGTAATTTTTTTTCCGACGGATGACATAATTCCGTCGCTAATCTTTTAGTAACGGGGTTACAGGCAACAGACTTTTAGCGACGGGGTGTCCGTCGCTAAAAGTCTTTGGCGACGGATTTAGGGTTTTAGCGACGAAAATATCCGTCGCTAAAAGTCCTTTTTCTTGTAGTGAACCTAGTTTAGACCTAACTAACGAGATTGGTCTAACCAACTGGGCAAGACTACTGACTAGAATAGGCTTCTGACTGTGCTGGACTTTAACTAGACTGGACTCTAATTAAATTTAACCTAATTAAATTAAGCGTACGTTTACTAGGCCTAGACCCCTAATACCAATAAAGTCCTAAATAGTAACAATGGCTGAAAACTAATAAGTGGACAAGTAAACCTACAAATGGGGTGTTCGCAAAGCCCCTCAGTAAGGGAGCTCGTCTATGAGCGAATATCACCGAGAACAACACATTTTTGTTGAAAAAATAATAAAAAGACCACAAGGTAGACTTGAAACTTTACACATATATGATTTGGACCATTTAAAGCTTTCATACGTATCTCTGTAAAGGGAATCTGACTAACGTAGTTCATAGAGTATGGATATCGCTCGAAGCCGGAGTGAACAGTTACAACAATTGGTCGTCATGTGATATCGAGAGGATGGATGGTGAAGTTGAACCTCATTTAGAGCCGGAGGCAACAATTAAGATGATTGGTCACCAGATGAGGGGAGCATTTCTTAATGTCAATTGCAAGCCTTATTTCTTAATGTCAAGCATGGTTCAGGAACATTAGAAGGAAAAATCTTGTGTTTAAGAGGCGGAGCCAACAATAACAATGATTGGCCGTGTAGAGATACTAAAAAGTAGACTTGGCAATTTTTGGCCCAGACCGGCGGGTCCACTTAGGCCCGTTAGGAAATTACGGGTATGGGCAGCCAAAAATGATACCGGTTAAAACTGGACCTGTACTCGGCCTGGCCCATTTTTGGCGGTTCGGTTCGGTCCGGGTAAAGGGTAACCCGGATTTATCAATTTTTCTGAGGTATATATACTACGTCACTTGCCCTAACCCGAAATCACTTCACAATTTTTATTTCACTAATTCACTCCCTCCCGTCGGCCGTCTCTGGCCGTCACAACACAGCCATCTCCCATCTCAGACTCTCAGTCTCAACTTTTACCAGTCACCGTCGTCTGTCGCGGCGTCGCCTCTCCTCGGCTAACGGCTCTTCCTCCTCTAAAGACTGCCGACATCAACGACCATCCAATCCTCCATCTACTTCTTGACTCTGGCCGATAGATCGACCACTGTTGCGGGCTTGCGGTGCTGCCTATCTTCTCAGAGATCGCCGATCGGTGTTGCCCGACATCTTCAAGTTCAACTGATCAACTCAAGTCCTTGCGCCGAGTCGCCGACCGCCGTAATTTTGTAAACAACTCCACCACCACCCCGTTCACCTCTGTTCGTCATGGATTTATACGAGCAAGGTTAGTCCCTCTTTAAACTCCTCATTTATTATGAATACCGACCACACCTTAATGAAAATAATTTAGAACTTTGGACTGTTGAATGAATGAATGAATGATGATTTGGAGTTTCTAGTTTGGATTGACAAGATTTTTGAATATTGAGAAGATTTGGAATTTTGGAGTTTGGACAATTGGACTGTTGAATTGAATATTGAGAAGATTTGGAACTATGGAGTTTGGACTGTTGAATATTGATAATTAATTAAATGGTTTCTTATGTTTGATTGAATTTTTGGGATTGGTATTGCTGAAATTCTGAAAAATCATGCATCTCTGATTCTTTGTACTACATTTGTCACTGTGCTGCCTATGATTCTATGAACTGTGTAACGTGGACTGTTATTCTGTTAATATTGAAATAAACCACTGAAAGAAGATTATAAGAATGACTGGATGACTGAATCAATAAACCTATTTATGTGTTTTGAGATATGGTTTAACCACATTTGTTTAAATGTGGGTGAAGATGCCAAAGATAGTGAATTGGTGCTAAGTTTGTCGAGTAGTCCAAGCATGGACGGTTCGTTGGATGCAAGAAGTTTGACGGATGCCTAAAGACTTGAAGTAATGCGGATTGGGAAGTTGAATGAATTAGTTGAAGACTTTTTTAATTGTTATTCATGTGATGTTTTATGTTTAAGTCAAATTGTTTAATTTTGGATTGTGGGTGGGCATGGGGGATGGGGCTTGATGCATGCTTGATGCTAACGTTCTATCTTATGGTACTTATATTAACGTGTACTAAGTAGTAGTAAGTACTAAGTCGTGAGTAATTAAGTAGGAGTAAGTGCTATGAGTAGTTTACATAAATTGAAATTAAAGTACCTTTAACAAGAAAGTAGAAACAGAGAAAGCTTTAGTAGTACAAAAGGATTGAAAAAGAAGAAAATGTGCCAAACTATGAAGATGAGATTTAAAAATTGTCTGTCTTTTAATAAGAAAGTAGATTGGCAAATGGCAATTGTAAAAATGACAAACTATGGTTTAAAAAAAAAAGATTGCAAAAACTGGACATACCCGCGGGTAATACCTAGCCCGTCCTAACAGGGTACGAGTACATGAAATAGCTACTCAGAAAAAACGGTAATTTTTACCCGTACCCGTTTTATCCGTACCCAGCCGGTTTTTACCCGTATCTACCGGGTATACCCGTTTGCCAGGTCTACTAAAAAGGGAATAACCTTCATCTAGAGCTAAAGTCAACAGTAACAATGATTGGTCGCCAGATAAATGATGCAATTCTAGAAGCCAGAGCCAATAGTAACAATGATTAGTTGTCTAGGAATACTGGAAAGAAACTCATACCTTGGAGCTGGAGCCAATAATAACGACGATTGGTTGTTTAGGCATAAGGCGTACCCCTAGAAGTGGAGCCAATAGTAACAACAATTGATCATCTGAAGATACTAAAAGTGTCATGTTTAAGAGCCACAGTAGTGATGATTGGTCGCCTAGAAATGAAAATGGAAGCACATTTAGAAGCGATAGTCAATAGTAACAACGATTCGTCATTGGTCGCTTAGCTATAAGAACGCACTCTAGAAGTCAGAGCCAACAGTAACAACGATTAGTCATCTAGAGATACTGAAAACTCACTGCCTAAAATTTGAATCCAACAGTAATGATGGTTGGTCGCTTAGGCGAACGAGGAAAATAATGTGTCCAGAAATCGGAGCCAAAAATAACTACGACTGGTAGTCTAGACACACAGAGGACTTACCACTAAGACCAGGAGCCAACAGTAACAATTTTTGACATTTAGTCTTAAAGGGAGGAGGAAGTACAACTTAGAAGCCAGAACAAACAGTAACAAAGATTGATCGTCTAGATGTACCTGGTGAAATAACGAGGAATAAACTTCATCTGGCTAGAGCAACAACATGTGAAAGTGGGTGGTTGCTAGACAAAGGGCGTACCCCTAAAAGCGAGAGCCAACGATGCGTGATTGCGGTTGGTCGTCTAGGGATATTGGGGCATAGGACTATGAGCCGGAGCCAAAAACGAGCGAAAATGACTGGTTGCTTAGAAACACCAAGGACTCATATCTAAAAGCCTGAGCCAAAAATGCATGAGTGCGGCTGGTCGCTTAGATACAAGGAAAGAACCATGTCTAGAACCACAATCAAGAGCACATGAAAACGGCTGGTAGCTTAATCAAATGGGAAAAAAGTGAACCTTAGAGTGGAGCCAACAACGCATGGGAACGACTGGTTGCTTAGATATAAGGAAAAGAAGCATGTCTAGCACTAGTAGCCAATAACGTGGGAAAGAGGCTGGTCATATGGACATACACAACAACCTGACTAACAACCGACCAACAATGCACGAAAGCTGCTGGTCGCTTTGTGAATTCGTAGAAAAGTGAACCTAAGAGCCTGAACAAACAAAGAGTGAGAGCGGTTGCTCGCTTAAGTACAAGGTAAGGAGCATGTCTAGAAGCTAGAGTTAATAACGCATGAAAGCGGCTGGTTGCTTAGTTATATGGAAAATATTGAAGCCATGGGTTGGAGCCAACAATGCATGAAAGTGGCTGGTAGTTTAGATACAAGGAAATGAAGCATGTCCAGAAGTCGCAACCAACAACGCGTTAAAGCGGCTAGTCGTCTAGATATATGGAATACATGAAGAATGGTCAGAGCCAACAACGCGTGAAAGTGGCTGGTTGCTTAGTTAAGTGGGAAAAAAGTGAACCTAAGATCTGGAGGAAACGACGCTTAGATACAATGAAAGGAAGTATGTCTAGAAGCCGGAGCGATCAACACATTAAAGCAGTTGGTCTTTTAGACATACGAAACAATAACAAAGGACCAGAAACAGCAACGCATGAAAGCGTTTCTCATTTTGTGTTTTTGTTTTATTTTCTTTAATTTCCAAAACAATAATAATTCATGAGTTTATAAATTAATCTGATTAGTCACCAAAGAATTAAGTAGGAGGTGGCCAATTCTAAAGATAGATTTTCTTAAACCTTGAAACATATATGCCAAGTTTTCAAAATTGCAAACTAGCCCTTACAATTTTCCATATTTATGAAATGACCCCAAAAGTTTTCAAAATTACATTTTGACACCAAAATCATTTTAACATTTTATTCTCTACTAATCTTCGAGCATTACTCAAAATTATTGCCCGTTTATTTTTGGGATCATAGAAAGTTATTTTATACAGCTTGAAAAGTATTAGGTATTACATTCTCCCCACCTTATAAAAAATTTGTCCTTGAAATTTGATCTCAGATTTCTTATTACTTATAACTTCTAGGCCATAGTTATTAAAGGTGCAGGTAATTAAGGCGCAAAGGGTCCCTGGAACAAAGGCGCAAGGCGCAGACGCGCGCCTTTTAAAGTGAGGCGTAAAATAAATATAAGTGCATTAAATCAATAAAATCATGTAAAAAATTTAGAACATGGCAATTTAACAAACTTTGAACACTAGAAAAAGTTTCAGATCTAATGAAAAGTAATTGATCCTAATTGAATATGACAACGTCATCCTCATCATTAGTGAAGGCCAAAGCAACAATGTTTTCCTCAAAAAAAGAATCAAAGGCTCTATGTCTGGTAGAGATTCCGTCTCAATTTCATCTTCTTCATCTTCTTTGTCTACAAGGTGAAGTGAAAAGAGTATATTTACCTAAAAAAAGTAACCATTGGAGACGTGATCTAGCACAATGAACAACAACACGACAATTAATTGATTAGTGATTAGTGATTTGGGGTTTTAGTTTTAGTTTTTTTTGTGGGTTAGATATTGATTTATCATGTTATAAAATAAATAATAAAAATAATGAGCGTTTGAGATGATTCCGCTCGCTCTAGGGCTGATTGCCATCTCTGTTTTTCTCTACCGTCTTCTCTCTTTTTGCTCTCTCTCTTTAAAATTTAGTAAAGAAATGTAATTATTGTTACTAATATCATTAAATTGTCCCTAATAACTCCGCCTTTTTATCCCCAAATTTCTTTGCCATTTTAAGTATTCACTTGCCAATTTGAAATAACCAAATTGAGATATAAGATTAACTGCATAGTAAACTTCAATTATGATTTTGCAAGGCAACCCCGTCACTTCCATTAATTGCCAATTACACCGAACTCGTTATTTGCAACTTTAGGGCCTATATAAAAATGTAGCTTGAGATCCCAAATATTATTGCTCACATTAAACCGCTTAGGTAACAAGCTAATATGCCTGAGTAAACCTAACCCTAGGTTCGTGGTGTTACATTATCTTCCCCTTTAAGAAATTTCGTTCTCGAAATTTGGTGTTTCACTAGATTGCTGCTCTTAATCGTGTCTGATCTTATCCTCTGTCACAACATTTCACTTTTAACTCACTTTAATCCACCAACAAAAAATACCTCTAACATCAATACCCTTAATCAAAAGTTCTGCCAAACTATAAATGTTATCTCCTTTTTATACGACTACATCTTCGCTAAACCATTGAGTCTTACCAGGTGAACGAATTTCTAGAGTGTCAAGTATATTCATCAAAATAAATCATAGGACTAATTTGAGACCAAGATATTACATCCTCTCTCTATTAAAAGAAATTCGGCCTCGAATTTCATAATACTTACAATGTCCAGACACTAGATCTCACTCGTAGCTCAGATATACATCAACCAACATAATAGCCGAGCAGGGCCTAACCTCGGCACCAAAATTTATCACTCACGAATATTAAACGTCATAATTCCCGTTGAAACATTAATGCTAAGCTCGAACTTACTTGGTCATCACGTACGCTCTAACACTTGTAGAACTTCAAGAGATCACATAACATTCTAAAAATTTCAAAGTTTCAACAATCTAAATGTATCGACTACAGGCTTACAAAAGCTCTATCTAACTATCATACTACATGCTATCCGACAACCTTGGTTAGGTTTTTCACGAACTACGATCACAATTCTCCTTACCATCCTAAGCCAGCTTCTCCCATACATTAGGAGTCCTCATAACGTTATATAATCTCCAAAAGGTAGGTCAACTATGCAAATCTCAATCTCAACAAACTTTAAATGTCTCTCTCATCACCATACTACAAACTTCATTTTATAACTTTGAATTCCATAATACAATTGACACGATCATTTCTTAGAACAGTATCACAGGATTGTAATGCTCAGATACCACTTCTGTCAAGACCCCAACTCATGGGTGAGCCCATGAGCTAGGTCCATGATCGGCCATAGGCCCAGTAGACTCTCATCGAAGGCTCTGCTGGGCCTTGCATGCTAAAAACTAATACAACTGCAGCGGAACTAAAAAACTTTAACAACTTCAATACATTTTCTTTCTAATTACACTATAATAATTCTTATAACAATACTTATTTCCAACAGTACTTATCATTTAATGTAGTCTCTGGAACTCCATTCTATATTTCCAATCACTTGCTTGTCACCATTACCATACTTTCAAAGCTGAAATGATAAGTAAGGAGTGAGCTTTCACGCTCTCAGTAAGTAATCAATGAGTCAATTAGGTGGACTATAGCATGCCGGAAAATAACTCACTTTATGTTATAGTAACATTAAGAAATCTAAAGTCGTAGAGTAAGTAATCATCTAGTAAAACGAAATAGAGTACATGGAACAAAATTGACGCATAAAATCATTAGCACAAATCAAACAGTTCCATCCCAACATCAACTCAAAACAATATGTTGCAGTCAACATAGAAGCCTCCCTGATTAGGACCCGAAATCTCTCCTACACCAGGACAAATATGATTGTGGATGTAGGGGCGAACACATAGCAATAACAATGTGCATCAACATACAAGCCCCATCAACGTACAAGCCCCATTGACCACGGCCCAAAAATTAACTTTCTCTCGTCGAATATTGGGCACAACAATCAAATAAACGAAAACCACCTTTTGGTTCATCGCAAACAGAATCACTCACCAATTGATGGTCAAACCATCCTCACACCCCTTCCAATAGTTTTTAAGTAGTTCAATATTCACAAAAACGTCAAATACCAAAACATTTCGCTTGCACCAAGCATTTCAAATATGAGGTCCATTACAATTTCTAGGTGAAAAATCATTTACATGTTGGTATGGTTTTTAACAAGAAATAACCACTAAAAGCGTTTTGGCAAATCAAGCCACACTAGCTAAACTTAATTAAAACTGTCAATCCTGATAAACACTACTTTTTAATAGTTGATAAATATACACATTCTATATAAAAACACTAGTTGAATCAAAAGGTCACTTACTTGATGTTGATATCCTTGATCCAAAATCCGGCATGATGGTCACTTGTTACCTCTGACCAACAGAACCATCAAGGCCATCATTCATTTCATCTCCAAAACCCCAACTTCACTATAAACCGAAGGGCATCGTTGGATGAGGATGCAGAATTCCTATTGGATATTTTCTCAAACAACTCAGATCCTGCATCCAACCGCCCATTACACAACCCGTTCAAAATCTTGCCCAGTTCGCCATGTCATTCTCGGGCATTTCATCACAGTTGCCGAACTTCCTTCAATTCACCTGATTTTGATAACCCACCAAGCAAACTTGCGCTAAATAGTACCCAGTTAATCTTTAGAGCTCACGATAACCATTCTCTTTTTATATATTCTCATAACCTATATGCTTCCCTATCCAAAATGCACACACATGAATAGGGCACACCGACACCATGTACATATATTGTACACAACACACACATACTTACCATACCACATAGTCGCACAACTCAACTTCGCCAATTGATTTTTCACCAAAGTAACCCGTCGCTTCCAAAAGCCTACAAGCACCTAATACTCACCCTTCACACTGCAAAACGAACAACCAACATAGACACGTAACCGAACAATACCACATGACCATACATGCACACCTATCGCTTTACTACATAGATAGACAAAGGCTTAACACACTATCATGTTGCCTAAACAGCAACACACACATGCACCTCACACAATTATAGAAATAAACACCACACAGCTACACCACATAAACCGCAAACACACCACCGTACATATGCATAACCTACCTCCACCAAAATAACTGAACATCCATTTTTGCCTTATCTACACCTCTTGCTTGTGAGTTACTTGCATGCTAACCAAGTTGTATGCATCCGAGCACGTGATCTAGTGTTGCTCGAGACTCCTTGTGTACTGCCACTTGAAGATAACCAAATAATCCTACCCCGTTAGTCCCCTCCATCTTGAATTGCCATAACGGTTTCAATCCTTAACCAGATGTGCCGCTTTCCAATACTCCCAATAACTCACAGCCAAGGTAACAGCCATTGCAAATGCTTTGAGATAGTAAGATTGAGGAACAAGTATTTACAATCATATTTTGTTCCAGTTCTTAAACATCCACTAAAACTCGAAAGCCATGAAAACCATTACAACTGTGTTATGCTAAACTCTCTTTGCTTATTTGTGGTTCTTAATAATGCAAGAGTAAATCAAGTCCAATAACAATTTCTTTAACCGACAATAGACAATTTTCTTCATTATACACACAACTTCACACACCAATTCACATGCCCCAACTAACCTATATGCACACCACCTCATGCATAGATACATGCCATGCACCCACCATTTGCTTATCCTAAAGCACACGAGAACACCTAATGCTATATACACCGCTTTACCCTCCAAGGCACACGCACACTTACACACTATGACATAACAGTATTCACACAGCTGCACACACCTCCATACAACAGCTGTACACACATACACCACCACACCTAAAACTATGAGTTCCCTGTTGGTTGCTCTAGCCATCTTCAACAATCAGGCATCTGGTTGCCAGAATTTTTACCCGTACACACACAAACACACCTGTAAAAATAGTAGGGTGGTTCAATTGAGGAGTATCAGATGGTCACCAGTGGTTACAGATTCTGGCAATGAATGCTGAAGATTGGCGATTGCCATTTTGGCTTGTCGTGTAACTGTAGCGGTAACGCTGATTAGAGGTTATGGTGGCCACAAGGTTGGTCGATGGACAGAGGAAGAGAGCGACGACCGGCGCATGGTCATCCTTTGGTGTCGATCGGGATTTTGGTTGGCCGGTGATGAGTACCATGCAGTAGTAGTAGTGACGCTAGTAGTAGTGACGCGTTGGTTACGACATGGCAGTCGCGGACGCGTTGGGCGATGGCATTCGGTAAAGGCGTGGGGCCGGAGTTGATGGATGGTGACCGCTTGATAATGGGCTGTCCAAATATGGCAGAGGACTGCCCATTTTAGGGTTGGCTGCCCTCTCTGTTTCTCTCTGCTGTCTCTCCATTTTTGTTCTCTCTCTCTCTCTCCCTAAAAATTTAGTAAAGAAATATAATTATTGTTACGATTATTGTTAAATTGTCCCCAATACCCCCCAAATTTCTTTGCCATTTTAAGTATTCACCAGCCAATTTGAAATAACCAAATTGAGATATAAGATTAATTGCATAGTAAACCCTAATTCAATTATAATTCTATAAGGAAAACCCCTCACTTCCATTAATTGCCAATTACACCCAACTTGTTATTTGCAACTTAGGGCCTGTTTAAAAATTTAACTAGAGATCCCAAGTATTACTGCCCACATTGAACGTTCCTAAAGATATCGTAAAGTCACTTATCACAATTGCCGCTAAGGTAACAAGTTAATATGTCTGAGTAAACCTAACCCAAGGTTTGGGGTGTTACACACCCAATTCAGAAATCAATCACCGATCAAGTAACAATCTCTTTACTTGAATCTAGGTTAAACCTAACCAACTGGATTAGTTTATCGAACTGGACTGGATTCTAACTGGACTAGACTACTTATTGAACTTAATAAAATAGACTAAGCTCAATATATATTACTAGGCCTATAACAATAATCATCTTAATGATCAGTAAAGCCCTATAACACCTAAAAAAACTAAAATGATACTACAAAAATGACGTGCCTACACCAAGCTTTCCAACCTTTGTAAGAGTCCCACCATAACAAACCACCGTTAACCCACAGCTCCACTATCTAGACCACCATTCCTACAGACTCACGACCCTAAACCACCATCTCTAATAGCCCCACCATGTTGCCTCAGCCCTTCCACGAAACCACCAGTACTGCCAATCCCGCCTCATTTTTCTCCATAACTAACTCAACCACCACATTGCCAATCGTAACCCGGTGCCAAACCCACAACAACCATATCACCACCACCAGCTTTTGTCACCATCTAGCTATTTAAAATTGGAGACCAATTCCAAAGGAATTGAGTGCGTGTGATGCACGTGAGAGTGGGAACAAAAGAGATAGAAGATACATTTAAAATGGGCAGAAGAATGTGTGTGTGCGCGCGCACGCTTACATGCGTGCGTGCATGTGGATGGATGGGTGGAGTGGTGGAGAATTGCGCTGTTGAGTTGGTGAGGATAACTACGGGGTTGATGATGATTCAGTGGTGGCGGCGGATATAGCTTTGTAGCGCAACACTCTTGGGGAGGGGGAAGAGTGGAGAGGTAGGAAAAGAGATAAAAGAATATAAGGTTAGGTTTTTGGGATGAAATAACAAAACCACCAAAAAAAAATGTATTTCTATGCTACTAGACAAGGTATTTCGGCTTAATGAACACAAAATTGTTAACTATATGAGGTCAAATGTTTTGCTTATTAGAATATGATTTTGGGCTTTAAACCATTCCCGTCAAAATTAGGATTAAGTTAGAAGGAAACCGTGTAATGTGCGCACTTTCACGGAATAGAGGTAGGTTTAGTACACTCTTTAAAAGTGGAGGATGCCATAACGCAAAATGCTGAGAGTACCGGGGGCAAAATGCAGTTTTCCCTAATTAGAGTTTTGGGTCCTGATCCTGGTCACCCCCGGGGCAAGCGGGTGGGTGAGTGTTAGATGTTGCATGTGTCAGTAAGAGCATGAATGAAGAAAAGAGTATCACCGTGGGCATCGGTGAAATGACTGTTTGTTAAAAGAAGGAGAAGATATGAGGCGCTCTGCCATGGCAAAACTACAGTACAGACTACTAAAATAGCTATGAGCTGTGAATGGGAAGAGAGAGTTCAGTTAGGTGCTGTCACTCTATTACTCCGTATTTATGTGTCCAATGAGGTCAATCAAATTGAGATAAGAAGGGGAAGATGCTAGGTAGCAGTAGTTGGGCCATCTTGAATAGAGTGTTTCTGTAGGAGCTCTGATGAATGGAAAGAGACAAGGTCATTGATTGGAATTAGACAAAATAGTTGATGAGCATTTCAGGAGTTGTTTAAGAAGAAAGTAGGAGTTGTTTGAGAGACTCGAGGGTATTGACAAGCTAATGGTTTCAGTTATTTTGGACGTGTTAGGTGTGTAAGAAAATTTTATCTTTGTTAGCACGTTCAGGTCTTAGTTAGGTGGTGGTGGGGTTGTGATCTTGGTCACTCCACTCCACTCCCCTCCCCTCCCCTCCCCTCCCCGGTGCATTCATTTTCTTGACGAGTCCGTGGAGGCATTAATTGAGTAACAGGCCTTGACCAATTGGCTGTGTCAGCCTGCCTTCTGTTAGGTTACGTGTAATGTATCATGTTCAGTTAAGTGTAGGCACGTGATGCGCAACAGTACATGGTTCTGTTTTCCTATCTTGGGTAGAGGGTTTTGGTAAGAGAGCTTTGATGAATGGAAACATAGAGGATATGGGGACGAGACAGACTAGTTGATTGAGCATTTAACAAGTTGTTGAAGGAGAAATAATGATGGTTTGGGAAAATTGGGAAAAAGTGGGTTTTGGGGTTAAGTTTTTGTAGAAGGAGGGATATATATCAAAACTTGAGAAAAAGTGGGTTTTCTTTTGAAAATTTCTGAACAAGGGGAGAGCTTTAAAAAAATGGGTTTTTTTGAGACTTAAGTTTTTGACTACCAAAACTACCCCTTCATGTCTTCTCCTCCAAATCAGCTTTCCTTCCAAACTAGATGCCCCCCACGCCCCTCCTCTCCCCTTCCCATGCCTTACCCCACCCCCACCCACGCACCTACCCACCTGTTTTAATTTTCAATACCAAAAATTCCAAACACATTAATGTCCTTCATCAAAGGCATCATGAAACTACTGACCAGTTACAACCTGTAGTTTCTCGAACATAGCTTGGTACTGGACCACATCTGCTTTTGCCTTCACTAGTTGGTCTCCTACCAGGATGATGCTTGGGAAGAGGATATACACTTCACATTCTTCATAGCATTCTATCAATAGAGCATCTCCAAACAAGAGTAAATAAGTATAGCGAGATGATAATTCACAAAGTGGTAGGCAGCGAAGCTTAAAGTACAAAATTCAAGAACCCAAATTTCAACCTGCAAATAAGACAACTGCTCCAAAATTTGTATCCTTTCCTCATAAAGGTGCTTGAGTTCTAATAGTCTAGATGAGGACTGATATTGTACAGCAAATCGAATCACTTGGTAAAATTAGCAGCTTCAGTCTAAACAAACAAAGTGATGCACATCCATTACCAATAGGTCCTTAAGTGAAGACTCCAATCTTGCAAATCTCTATGTTTGTCCCTTACCCTATCACTAGGAACATGCTTCTTACCCAGTATAATAGGAACCCACTCTTCGCTGCATCTCTCTCTGCTTTTACAGTGGCCAGTTCACGATTATTTTTTTCTAGTTCTGCAACAGCACCATCCAACTCCCCTTTAAGAGAGCAAAAAAAAAGACAAGTCAAGCTTGGAGACTGAAGCTCAAAATGAGAAGTCAGCAGAACAACTTATCTTACTTTTTAGAAAGCGATAATAATCAAAGACTTCAACAAAAGGCAAGAATTCAGCAAACAACTTCCATGCAAATGCTTTAGCCCCCTTTCTTCATGCAAGTGTGCCAGTGGTATTCGTCAAAGCAGGATTATTTCTCTATTGCTTTTAGAACAATGAAAACCAAAAAAAAAGTTTTAAATATCAACGTCTAATTCAAAAAAAAAAAAGATAAGTTAGAACTGATCTAAACTCACTTGTATGTACCTACCAGTTATATCCTTTGAATTTATGACATAGTTGTATAATAACCATCGGAAGTGGTGATTAATGTTACTAGCATAATGGAAATAAAGATATTGGCAATTGAGATTGATTTGTTGGATAAAATTGAGGATAATGTGAGGGGATTTGCGGAGGTTAAAAAGGGCGGTGGATATTAAGGGAGGGGATTTGCGATTTTGCAGCCATTATCACCATTGCTTCGCTAACTATAGTTGCCAACATCCCTGCAAATAATAAAAAAAAAAGAAATCACCAAACAAATCAGTGATAACACCATATAATAAAATTCAAGCCGCAACAAAAACAATCCAAAACCAATTCAAATTACCTGCAAAAGAAGCAGAACGAAACCAATCAACGGATTCCACCAACACGCACACGCCTCGTAATTTCTACATAAACGACTTGGGCATTAGCACAATTGGACACGTACTTTTGTAGAAACTGACTTGTCTTTTCACAGAAAATGACTGGTGTCACCACAAACCGTTTGCGTCTACAACGCTCTTCAGTGCTTGGTCGGTAAACACATCAACCACTCCGCATCGGACTCCCTACAACCTCAACAACCATGCGTAGCTGGGCCGATAAAATGCGCCCTAACGGAGAGGTGACGAAACGATATGCTTTGAGTTCCATCGAAACGGTGCATACTAACAACCCTTAATGATCCCAGCCGTGTAAGGGCAATGTGTGTGTGTGGTTCCTGCAAGGTCATCCCACGTATGTAGTGGTCCCATCGAGAAAAAAAGCAGGTGCTCTTGCGCCCGTAATTTCTGCATAAAATGACTCGGGGATCAGCACAATCGGACACGCAATTTTGCAGAAACTGACTTGTGCTTCCACAGAAAATGACTGGTGTGCTATCACCACACAAACCGTTTGCACATCGCATCCGCTGTTGTCATGGGACCCCATTATTCCTACATGGTCATCTAGTTCCCACAAGATTTCCCTGTCTTGGAGCTTGTCTAACATTGTCTTTCCCTCTGTGCAATGTTAGGCAAGCTTCAAGACATGAAAATCTTGCAGAAACTAGATGACCTTGTAGGAATAATAGGGTAAACCAGACGCCCCGTTCTTCTATGATTGCTTGGTAAACCGCATACGTTTCTTCAATCTCAACCCCTTAGTAAGGAAAAGTGTATTTGCATGTAAAGTTCTTCTTTTTTTAGGAGTCTTACCGAAGCAAAAACAGCTCTTCTGCCCCCCGTAATTTCTACGAAAAAGACTGGGGCATCAGCAGAATCAAACATGCACGTTTGCATAAAAAGACTTGTGTTTCAGCAGAATGTGACTAGTTTCACCTAGAGGGGTAGTTTGGGTAGTCAAAAACTTAAGTCTAAAAAAAACCCATTTTTTTAAAGCCCCCCCCCCCCCCTTGTTCAGAAATTTTCAAAAGAAAACCCACTTTTTTTCAAGTTTTGATATATATATATATATATATATATCTCCTTCTATAAAAACTTAACCCCAAAATTCACTTTTTCCTAATTTTCCCTAATGGTTTTGAACATTTTAGGATTCCTGGTCATATAATAAGCAACCGAAACAACGAGACAAGGCAGTCTAAAGGATAGAGTGACTCGAGAACATTGACTGATTCAGATATAATAGTTTTGAACATTTTTGGATTACTAAAGAAGAAAAGAAAAAAAATAGATTTTGAGGGGTTTTGGGAATAAAATTTAGTGAAGGGTGGGTTTTTTTGAAAAGTTGTGAAAAAGTGAGCTAATGTCTTTTTAAAATTTCTAAATAAGGGGTAGAATTAGCAAAAAATGGATTTTTTAAAATCAATTAATTTAGTCTTCCCAAATTATCAATCCCCCAAAATTGTTGACCCGTGTTCTGATAGAAGTCATTTTCTATAAGAATGCAAGTACGGTTATGCGAAGATACCTGTCAGTTTGTGCAGATTTTCAAGTTATTTATTCTCTTCCACCTGTTTGTATTTTCTCTTGGAATGATATTAAGAATCCATTTTGTTAATACTTTACTATTGATGTTTATGCTCATTTGTAGCCAAAAGATTCTTCTAGTTTTCTTGGGTATAATTATTAAGTGCATCAGCTTGTTTAGATTGTAAGTCTTTTATACAATCTTTAAGGATCTAATTTTTAAGATTTAAAGAACTTAATGGCAATTGGGTGATAATATCTTTATGAGCTGCTTCCGAATGTGTTAACTCAGTGATGAGAAAACCATTTAACGGTCTCCATTAAGGTTCTTGCAACTCTTGTTTTACTGATAGAGTGAATTTAGACAAAAAGACCCTTCTTAGTCTCACCGCAAATAGAAAAGCCCATGTTCCAAGTTCTTGCCATTCAGTTCTCGATACATAGGATTAAATTTATAATGTCCTCTGTCGACTTAAGTTCTGAAGGTCTTCTAGTTATATTAATTTTTCCTTAAGGTGCTAATATTGTGAATTAATTGTAGCCTAATATTAAACAAAGACCCAATTTTAAATGAAAAAGGGTTAAAATAATGCTCCGTTAGCAATAATTTCTCGCTTGCATCAATACATCCTGGTGGAGAATGGTCATTAAGGACCCTACCTTTACCATTGTCATTCAATAAATTGACTGTCTTTTATAAAAGAGGCAGAAACTATTGACAATGCAAAGGATGTGTGCAGTAGATATGTGCTTTTTTTGTTCAAAAGTTTCTTTTATTATTATGGTTCACTAAATTTAATACTTTTTTTACCCTTGTGATTTTTGGAATTTCACTGACTCTGGTGCCTACACTAGTTTGCCTCATGAATCATAGTAAAGAAAAGAATTTACCATTAATTTTTGGATATGTTCAGTCATTGCATTATTCCCTCCAAAAATCAACATAGATTCTATTGACATATGAACATGAATGAAGCACGAGAACACGTAGAATCTAATTATTTGGGACTTTTTTGTTGCTGTTCTTAAGTCAATACTTCTTTTATTTTACTTTCTCGTGATTGACCACTATATAACATACCGGAGAAAGGAAGATTTTCCTATTTATCTGTCTGAACTCACAAACATTCATGACAAGTAATCTAGAGGTGCATGATTCAAATTTCAATGACAGTATCTTGCTTGAAGTTGCATAGAATTTCATGTTGTTTATTGCCAAGAACCTAACCTTTTCTAGCTGTATGAAATTAGAGGCAAATTTAGTATTGCATCAGATGGAATAGAAGCAACAACTTGAAAATTTGCCCAAAGTCTGTACAAAGTTGACGATCTTTCTGCGTTATCAAACATTCCCAAAGTTTTAATCATTGAAAATTTTAAGTTTTAAATGCTTAATTGCATTATTCACTTAAAAAATTTGCATAGTCAGATTTTGTGCAGATTTTCAGCTTGAAAATTTGCACAGTCAGTCAATCAGTCTTGTCTATGAGGAGGTAGCAATAATGCTGTTCTGTTGGACATTAAAACATATCAGTCTATGAAAAGAAAAAGATCGTTTGACGATTAACGTTGATACTGAAATTATTGTAAACTCTTGATTCATCGTTATCGTTGAGATGATCATTTTACCTCCAAGACTTTCGAATCACTTGTACACGATATTTCTCGAGTTTTACAAAATTTCAAATGATTAAATCTGCACAAAGTCTCGGATTAAAACTTACGGTGTGTTTGATAATACAATTAAGCACTTAAAAAATTAATTCCTAACAAAAATAGACTAAAATTTTATGTCAGGGTGGACTTACTTTATGCTAATCACTTCAATCTAAGGATGATCGTTGAAAGTTATTTAACATAAAAAAATAATTACCACCACTATGCCGCCTTAATTAATTTGCTGAAAACACCGCTTCGACCACAACCCAACTTACCAGTACAACCATTATTTTCTTTTGCTACCACCACCTCAATTAACCTGGCCACTATCATCACCACCACCGACACCATCACAAGGACAACGCCACCTCTACCATACTGTTGTTGTTGTGACCACGTCCATTTTCGCCAAAGACATCTAAAGATCCACCACACTACAACCATTGACATTACCGTCATGCCGCCACCTATCGCTATCATCATAATTACCAACATTATATCTTCACGCAGCATTACTGTCACCATTAATACCTTTTTGCCGCCGTCACCACTACTCCGTCGTCACTGCCACCACCACCACCACCAACACGATTTTAGCCATCCCAAAAACTTAATAAAGTACATAAACAAATGCATAATTTTTGTAAGATAGTTAAATTTGTAAATAAACAATTTTCAGACATCTACTTTTAGTTTACGAAACAGGTTAACTTCTTTTTCAATAAAAATTCAGTTGCTTGAAGTTTTCAGTTTTATAAATCTAGTGCTAACTTTTTCAGCACTTAAATTTCAGTTTTATCAAACATCCCTTTAGTGAAGGGTGGGTTTCTTTTGCAAAGTTGTGAAAAAGTGCGGTGAGTTTTTAAAATTTCTGAATAAGAGGTAGAATTAGCAAAAAATGGATTTTTCAAAATCAATCAATTTAGTCTTTCCAAATTACCCCTCCCTGCAAAATCGTTGACCCCTGTTCTTAACAAGTCGTTTTCTATAAGAATGCAAGTACGGTTATGCATGCGAAGATGCTTGTCAGTTTGTGCAGTTTTTCAAGTCATTTTTTCTCCTTTCCAACTGTCTGTATTTTCTCTTTGAATGATTAAAAGAATCTACTTTGTTAATTATTATTCTTGATGTTTATGCTCATTTGTAGCCAAAAGATTCCTCTAGGTTTCTTGGTATAATTATTGATTGAATCAGCTTGCTTAGATTATGAGTCTTTTATACAATCTTTAAAGATCTAATTTCTTAAGATTTAAAGAATTTAATGGCCATTGGATGATAATATCTTTATGGGCTGCTTCCAAATGTTTTAACTTAGTGATGAGAAACCCATTTAACAGTCTCCATTAAGGTTCTTGTAACTCTTGTTTCACTGATAGAGCGAATTTAGACAAAAAGACCCTTCTTAGTCTCACCACAAATAGAAAAGCCCATGTTCCAAGTTCTTGCCATTCATTTCTCGATACATAGGATTAAATTCTACAATGTCCTCTGTCGACTTAAATTCTGAAAGTCTTCTAGTTATATTAGTTTTTCCTTATGGTGCCAATATTATGAATTAATTGTAGCCTAATATTAAACAAAGACCCAATTTCAAATTAAAAAAAAGGTTAAAATAATGCTCAGTTAGCAATAATTTATCGCCTGCATCAATACATGAAGGTGGACAATGGTCATTAAGGACCTTACCTTTACCATTGTCATTCAATAAATTTGGCTGTCTTCAACAAGAGAGGCAGAAACTATTGACAGTGCAAAGGATGTGTGCAGTAGATTTGTGCTTTTCTGTTCAAAATGTTACTTCTATCATTATGGTTACCCTTGTGATTTTTGGAATTTCATTGACTCTGGTGGCTGCACTACCTTGTGCAAGTCATTGACATCCATCATCATCATCGTTATATTTCCTCATGAATCATAAGAAAAAAAAGAATTTACCATTAATTTTTGGATATATTTAGTCAATGCATTAGTTATGCTTATAACTATGTTTATAACTATATATATATATATATATATATATATATATATATATATATATATATATATATAGTTATAGTTATTCATTACTCGTGGTCACAACTTGCAATCTGACCGTCCATCCATAGCCGATGGATGGACCAGATCTAATTTTTTTGAAAAAAATTGTTGTTTGTTACATTATTTAGCGGATGGTAATTTTAACTAAAATGCCTTGACAGTATTTAATGAGTCGAAGGGACTCACAGACAAATGAGGGGGGGGGGGGGGGGGGGGCAATATTGTAAATTTACCGTCTGCCACATCACATAATGTGGCGGACGACGAAATTTACTTAAAAGAAAATTAGATCTGGCCCGTCCATCCACAATAAATGGATGGCAAGATGGCGCTGGCAGCGTGTGCAACAAATCATTTTCTTCTTCTTCTTCTCTCTCTCTATATATATATATATATATATATATATATATATATATATATATGGGAGCTGATCCATTGATAGCGCTAGCAAAATAGGAAAAGTTGCTAGCGCGATCTGGCCGTCCATCCCAAAAGATGGACGGCCCAGATCTTTTTGCGTTTTTTAAGTACGTCCGCTACATTATGTAGCGGACATTTTTTGCATTTTTTTGACAATAATACCCTCCGAGTCCGTCGGCTACATAATGTGGACAAGTTTTCAGACTTTTTTTCTCTTTCTGTCATTAATGTTCTGACTTTTTTTCTCTCTCTCCCGTCCGCTACATAATATAACAAGTTTTCAGTCTGTCATTAATGTTCTGACTTTTTTTTCTCTCTCTCCCGTCCGCTACATAATGTAGAGGACTTTTTTTCTCTTTCTCTTTCTCTCTCCTTTTGTGGTCATTTTTCTGTCACCTTTCTGACTTTAGTCTCTTTCTCTTTTCTTTCTTTTCAATTTTCTAAGTTGTTTCTCTCTCCTTTTGTCATCATTTTTCTGTCACCTACTCTCTTTCTCTTTCTTTCCGAACATGTGATCCTAGCTCAGAGAAGAAAGCTATTTGCAGAAACCCAGACATAAAAAGAAACATAAAAAGGAAACGCTAAACTTGCATGCAATAGAAGATGTCCCGAGAAAGACATTGGAGATCTGTTCATGCTTTAAAGCCCAGCAAAATCAAGCTGACATGAAAGACCGGGCTCTCGCAGCAGCCCTTACTAACGCCCTTAACCTATTCGCTTCTATGTGAACTCTTTGTTCTTCCGAGATATGAGTTTCGGCAGAGCTGCAAGCTGTATTGTCTGGCACCTGATTTCGTAGTTCTTTTGATGAAAGAGAGGACACCTCAGCAGCATTAACCTCATCCCACAAGGCCTGAGATGGCTCCTGCACAAGAACCCAATGATGAAAATTAGCTAAACAAAATAGAACATCGATCCTGATATCCAAATACCTCACACTAGACAACCCTGATGAAGCCAATGCTAATAGTGACTATGTTGTTTCAGGTGGAAATTTATTTGCAGAAACCCATTCCTCATCTTGACCAAAACATTGGAGTCTGCCCAGAGAGAGAGAGAGAGAGAGAATGAGGGGAGAGGACGAAAGAGAAGAAGAAGAGAGAGAGAGATCAAAAAGAAGAGAAAGGAGAGAGAGAAGAGTCAGAGCATTAATGAAGGGGGAGAGAGAGAGAGAAAAAGATATGAGAAAACAAGTCTAAAAACTTGTCCGCTACATTATGTAGCGGACAGGAGAGAGAGAAAAAGAAAAAAAAAGTCAGAACATTAATGACAGAAAGAGAAAAAAAGTCTGAAAACTTGTCCGCTATATTATGTAGCGGATGGAGAGAAAAAAAAAGTCAGAACATTAATGACAGAAAGAGAAAAAAAGTCTGAAAACTTGTCCGCTACATTATGTAGCGGACGGACTCGGAGGGTATTATTGTCAAAAAAATGCAAAAAATTGTCCGCTACATAATGTAGCGGACGTACTTAAAAAAACGCAAAAAAAAAGATCTGGGCCGTCCATCTTTTGGGATGGACGGCCAGATCGCGCTAGCAACTTCTCCTATTTTGCTAGCGCTATTAATGGATCAGCTCCCTATATATATATATATATATATATATATATATATATATATATATATCCTTCAAAGACATTTAATCCCTCCCGAAATCAACATAGATTCTGCTGACATATGAATACCACTAAAGCACGAGAACACGTAGAATCTAATTATTTGGGACTTTTTTTGTTGCTTTTCTTAGGTCAATACTTCTTTCGTTTCACTTTTTTGTGGTTGACCACTATATAACATACTAGTAAACACTGAAGGAGAGATTTTTTCGTTTCCTTAAGGAAGATTTTCCTACTTATCTATCTGAACTCATAAACATTCATGGCAAGTAATCTAGAGGTGCATGATCCAATTTCGATGACAGCATCTTGACTGAAGTTGCGCAGAATTTAACCTTGTTTTGTTGCCAAGAACCTAACCTTTTTTGGCAGTATGAAATTGGAGGCAAATTTAGCATTGCATCAGTTGGAAGAGAAGAAACGACTTGAAAATCTGCACAAACTAACAAGCATCTTTGCAAAACCCTACCTGCATTCTTGTAGAAAATGATTTGTATCAGAGCAGGGTCAAAGATTTTGGAGGGAGGGGTAATTTAGGACGACCAAATTAATTGATTTAGAAAAACTCATTTTTTTTAAGTCTACCCCCTTGTTCAGAAATTTTAAAAAGTCACCCCACTTTTTCACAACTTTTCAAAAGAAACCCACCCTTCACTAAGTTTTAATCCCAAAACCCGCTCAAAACCTAATTTTTCCTAAAAAAAGATCTCTTCTCTTTCTTAGCTCATTGTTGCGTAAGATCAATTTTCTTAACTCAACTATCTTAGATATTCCGGATGAATGGTCGGAAACATATGACATTTACTTAGGTATTTCTACATCTTTACAAGCTTTAAAATGGTTGGTTTATCCTTCATAGAAGCAATAATGTGGGGTATCTAAATAATTGAACTTCCATCATAGTCATATAGGTTGGTAGCTACTAGAAAATCAACGATGGTAAAGATTTGTGAAGGGTTCCGGCAAGGGTGAATAACTAGCAGAATGCGAGAGTCACAAACGAACTTAATATTTCGCTTGCAAGAAGGAAAAACTAGTACAGGATAGGAATGACGCTTGTTATACTGAAAGAAGAAGTCTAAGGGTAAGTTTGTCAATATGAAAAGCTTGCTATCGTTAAATGATTACAATTAAAATTTCAATAAAAAATGGAAAAAGTTATTAGCAAAAGTGGACTTCTTACACTAATCAAGATAGTTAAATGCTCCCTAAACAATGTCCTTATGCGGACTCGTTAGGAAGAACCAAATACAAATTTTTGTAGATAACCCTAGATGGTCGTTTCATTTCGGCAGTGACTTTTCTTACCTCGTACACACATATTTAGGACTCACACCATCCATTATGGAAATCAAATCAGGCACTAGGAGTTCACTGTTTGGGTCCCAATAGCAGAGGATTTTCCCTGAGCACAAGAGACACCAAAATTGTTTATGTCCATCATTTGAAAATAAAGATTAACAATCTTTCCAAGATAATGACTCGGGGGCACGTGGATCTCAAGCAAGTTGTTCATACCAGTTTGATAAGATGGCGGGACAGATGAGGAATCCAACGGCTGATCTAAGCCAATCTCAACAATTTTTTAAAAGGCCATTAGCGGGTAACGAGATGGATTTTCCTCCATTAACCTCTAGCCAGAGAGAAATCCCTATAATGGCAAACCATACAATAGAGAAGGAGAAATTAGGGCAAAAAAACTTCATATGCTTCGGTAACAAAGCTAAATCGAGATTTTGCACAAGAGAATGGGCTCGAATATGTCCCGCCACAAAAATAAATGGGCTGAACGGAGTGCTATACACTTCAGAAGATGTAGAAGAGAAAATTAAAAAAATGGGAAAAACTATAATTGTGTCTGTTCTTGGTGCACGACCACCCCTACATGTGATGCAAAACTTTTTACAGAGAAAGTGGAGACAATTTGGAGCACTCTCATGCAGTCTTCTGAAACAAGGTATGTTTCTGGTTCACTTTGATGATCCTGTAATGAAAGATCAGATTCATGGAAAAGGTCCCTAATTCTTTGATAGAAAACCCATAATTGTGAAATCATGGACTGAATCAATGAACCTTGAGAAAGAAGGTGTGATGTGGTCCATGTGTGGATCAAATTACCCAATCTACCACTCCAATTTTGGTCAGCAAAAATGATAACCCGTATAGCAAACTCTATTGGTAAACCACTATACATGGACCAAATGACTGCTAAAAAAGAAAGATTAGGATATGCCCGAGTGTGTGTGGAGATGGAAGTAGATAGCAAAACACCTGACATTATTCATTTAAAAGGACCAAGGGAGGTGATAGCGAATCAAAAGGTGGAATACAAATAGTTACCAGTGAAATGCACACATTGCAAAATTTATGGACACCAACTAGCAAATTGCTATAAGAAAGTAAAACCCGAGCAAGAATTGAGACCAAACGCTAAGGGGGACTGATGGAAATGTGATGATGGCAAAGGTAAATAACCTTAAACAAGTTTTTGGTGCAGATCCCATTATGGTGCTAGTTAAAAACAACTTCTCTATCCTAGAAATCAAGGATAATATGGAGGAATGTGAAGTCATGGGAACAAACGATACTATGGAAAGTGCAGAAAAGACACCTGGCATACAAATTTCTGATAAATAAAACTAAAGGTCTTAAAAAATGCATATGTTGAAGAAAAATGGAGGCAGAGGCAAAATAACACAAGATCATGACAATAATTGCCAATCGGAACATAAGAGGACTCAATGATCCTGTCAAACCAAGGGAGGTAAAGAAACTATTGAAAAACAATAAAATAGAGTTCATAGGATTATTGAAGACAACGGTAAGGGAGGAAAACATACAGAAGATTAAAGCCAAATGGATTAAAGGATGGCAATTTGACTATTGTGTCAACCACAAAGGAGCATCGAGACTATGGCTGGGGTGGAATAGAGCAATATCAAAATCACTGTTACTAATAAGTCTAGCCAGCATATCACTGGGAGTGCAATGACAAAGTCAAACATGTGATTGTGCATCACCTGTGTATATGCTAATAACAAAGGGGTAAAGAGGAAAGCACTGTGGAACAACTAACACAAGATGCAACTTCCATTGGGCAAAGACTTGAGGTTAGTGGTAGGTGATTTCAATGTCATAAAAAATGAAGCTAAAAAGTATGGGGGTCTTGGCATTAATAAAATAGATTTGAGGACTTTAATGCATGCCTCTATGACACCCACCTGGAAGAATTTCCAATTAGGGGACTCGTCTACACATGGTGCAATAATCGAGACGATGAATCGATAATGTGTAAGCTGGATAGAGCCTTACAAAATAAAGGTTGGATGGAAGCTTACCCCAATACCAGTGTAGAAGGCCAAGATCCTAGGATATCTGACCATGCAGTGCTTATGATCAAAGTCTCTGAAAGCCAAGAGAAAGGTAACATGCCCATTAAAATTTTTTACTTTCTGGATAAAGCACAGGCAATTTGACCAAATCTTGAAGAATAAATGGATGTAAGAAGGGAATGGAGTTTCATATATGCAATTGAGATCTAAACTCAAATGGTTGAAACTTGAGCTGAAAAAATTAAAGGCAACTTATAGTGCCATTTCTGCCAGAGTACATGGAAAATTTGCTGAGCTACAAAGGATACAAAACTAGATCCTACAATGTCAGGATCCAACAGTCATTCAGAAAAAGAAAGAAGTGCATATAGAATATTATCAATTGTGCCAAGTAGAAGAGGCCTTTTACTATCAAAAAGCCAGGAGAAAACACTTAAGCCTTAGTGATAGCAACACTGCCTATTTTCATAAGAAAATGATGGTACATGTAATACCCCAAGAATTTTCTATTCTTATGCTAAAATGTTTCCGTGAAAATAAATGTGTTCTTTTTTGTAAAATTAAGAAAAAGGGTGGAATTTTTTTTTGAGGGTTTCAGTCAAACGAAACTTGAATTCATTCGAATCAATTGGGAGGGTAGAGACATTTTAGGCGCAACTCAAGTTTTTTTTGTCGAATGGAAGTAGTTTTCGGTAGAATGAATAGTTTTCGGTCGAAAGAATATTTTTCGGTCGAATGAATAATTTTGTTTACTATGTTAAATAATTCAAAAACCTGTTTTAAAAATAAAATTGTTCGAGACATTTCCCATGTCCTGAAAACTCCCAGAAAATTCCACGCCGAAGGTTTCACAAAAATAAGGAAAGTTTCAGTTTTGTACCTTTTCTAATTCTGTTCAGAAGAGATGATTAAAAATTATTTAACAAACTCTTATAATAGTGAAGCGTTACACGATAGCCGATCAAGCGCTACGCCGCTAACGGTGCTAAAAATAGCAAATGACTTTAAAAACTTTCAGAAATTTAGAAACTACCTTATCCTAGCTATATAATATTATTGTAGAAGTTTCAGAATTGAATATCTTAATTTACTATTCTAAATTACACTGAAGACTCTATCACGAATAAAATTAGTTAGCACGCTTCCCGAGTTCCAAAAAATCCAAACGTTTTACTGTGTGTAGGTCTTGCAAAATTAATGTAAGTTACTTCTTTGAGTTTTGTCCAAATAAGTTTCTAGATATATTTTAAAAATTCTAAAAGAACTGCTGGAATAGGATAGCTTTTTAGCAACACTTTTGAGTCCAACTTTAAAACATGGACTTTCCCTCTCTCTAAGCAGTCTTCTCCTTCTTCACGCCTAACCAGTACTGTTCTTACATGAACTCACTTTAGCCATAATACCCGTTAGCTTGCCTTTACACCCAAATTCTCATAAATCATTACATTAACTCTTCATCACCATTTACAAGCTACTGCCTTGCGGCAGTAGCTTGTTTCTTCTTGTCAAACTCATGCTCCAAGACCACTTCTCACATTATAAACACACAGGTACCCATTACAAGCACTCTTGGACACCCACTAAACCACACAGAAAAACACACATCACTACACGTTTCACCCACTATAATGCACATTCATCTATCTTTTTCTTCTAACATCACTGCCTCACCATTATAATTACCCATCTCCCACATTACACACACAACAGCTTGTATATATTCACATACTAACACACTCACGTCACACCTACGCAAATATATGCACCACACTCCTTGTTTTTCAATAGTCATCCATTCACCTTACACTCCACCAACCTGTACACGCACCCATGATCCCATCCTCCTTTTATGGCAGCCACCATGGCTGCCTCATCATCCCCCTTCTTCTTCCATAAATATGTGAGCCCACAGTCACATAAACATGCTGAAACATACACACATGTTACACTACAGTACACACTCAAATGGGTTTTGGGCGTACAACTTACAAGCACCTCTCCATTACACCTCAAACTGTTACGCATTCATAGCGGCAAACAAGCGTAACCACGGCTCTTACAGCCGCAACTCGTCATTTTCCCCCTTTTATGCAGCTTCCATGGCTGTTCTAATCTCACAGTACCACACACACACACACACACGCACACACACACACACACACACACACATATATATATATATATATATATATATATATATATATATATATATATGGATGTATAAGTACTGCTATGCATATAACATGAGCTTACCCGAAATTCTCGCCGGAAGGTCCTTCGCTCTCTTTCTCTGCTGCTGCTCCAAGCCTTCCTCCTTCAGCCGTTCTCCGAAATTTGAAATTAGGGTCAGCTGATGATAATAAAATAGTAGTGTATATATATATATATATATATATATATATATATATATATATATATATATATATATATATATATATATATATATATATATATACCCAAAGCTACAAAATTACCCATAGCCCCCATATTCTTTGTTAATTAATCTAGCTTTTACCCGAAGTTTCCTCTTATAACGAAAAAGGGTCAAACAATTATTTTTAAAACTTGTTAACGGGTTATTACACTATTTTGTTTCACAAGTCGTCGTTAATATTAAAAGCACCGATATTTTAAATAACTTGTCGCTAATATACACCAATGCTAGGTGAGACTTTGCCGCTAAAATCTCGAAAGAACATCACTCCTAAAAACTGTAGCTAAAATAATGATAACCGGGTAAACCTAGGTTTGGGATATTACAAAGGGGGAGGGGGGCACGCACGGGAGCGGGATACAAAAAGCTAGGAGGCCAGGGAAGGGCTGATCAGGGGTCGGCGAGTCCCAGATCTGGAGCCTACTGATCGTCCTCGTCCACGGGTGCACTGGGAGGCGGATCCAGCAGCATTGCCCTGCATGTAAAGGCACGAACACGTTAATCTTGATAGCAATCGTATAAAGTATTTACTTAACGTTTATAGTGGTTGTACCTGATTATTCGCCGCGATCATCCTACACACCTCCGTAGCAATGCGACAGATCTCGTCCTCTTGTAACGACAGTCGCCCACGTTCGGTATCGGCGTATGTGGAGGGGCAACGGGAGGTGGGAACACTCCTATTAAGACACATACAGTCGTACAAAGGAGGCCGTGTACCTTTCTGCCAATTGACTTAATGGTGAGATTCATCTAATGCATATAAATACAGACAAAACCTTTCACTGATTACATTTAAATAAGATATTTTGAGGTCGCCATGGTCACTGGCACCCCTATGTAAGGTTCGGCCTAGCCTCCCTCACTTTTTTGGAAGTGTCTACAGACTTGACTCTTGACTTCCTCTTCCAATAAAAAGAGAATCAACTAACTCTTTGTATCTCTCTATTCTCCGACAGTTTATATGGACTATATTGATGCATTACCCGTGGAAAAATAAGTTGATCTCAATAACAAATAATTGTCGATGACAATATCTTTGGGAGACCCGAGAAAAGAAAACCAAAATTCTTCGATGATTCCATTGAGTAAGGAGGAATGTTGTCACCGGTTGTTCATGCTGGCCATGTGAGTACATGGTAGCATTAGAGTTCCATGGCTTGCCCGTGGGTTGAAAAATAAGAGTTAAATACACTTTAGTACCTTAGAATAACTCAAAAATTTCACATTAAAACTTATGTTTATAATTTTTCATACACCAGGCTGTTGGTGTTTATTTATACAATTAGTAAGTACTTAGACCCAATTTTTGTCCAAATCCTAATGGTGCTCAGCTATACATTAACACCCTCAAGGGCAAAATTCTTCAATTTACTACAATTAGCGCAAAAACCCAATGTTCTCTCTCACTACTCCATTGAAGAACACATTCACCAAACCCAACCCATAACTTTCACTAACCCACCATTATTCAATCCCACTCTCACCAAATTGAATAAGCAATTAGGGTTCATTTGGTTGCAGGTTCAATTTGTAGAGATTTATGGAGTTTGAGTTAAGGATTTGGACAGCTCGATTTGGCGAGTTTAATTTGGGGATTTTTGAAGGGTCTGCAAATAGTGGTGGCTTTTGTTGGTGGGTGGATGGTGGTAGTTCAGGATGGTCAATGTTAGTGGCTATGATTGGTGAAGGTGGTTGGTGCAGGGATGTGATGTGGTGCTTGGTGCAATGATTTAGGGTTAAGAGAGTGGTTTTTATTTTGGACAAAAAATTTTAGATGTTAGGTACAAGTTTTGTCAAAATCAATTTTTGATTTTGACAAAACTTCTTCTTCTTCTTCTTCGTTTGATACATGACTACCCAGCTCACAACACAAAACAACACTACCACAACTACCAACTAAAACATCACCACCCCATATGGCAGTACAAGAAATTTGTCATTTAGCGATGAACACGGTTCATCGAGGAAGGTCTCAAATTCGTCAAGAAATACATACAGTGACGAAAAACATTCATCATGAAGTTCGTCAAAGACTCGCCGTCAAGAAATGTATTTTTTGACGAATATATGTGTTCGTCAATAAAAAGCATATTTATTGACGATTTTTTACTTCGTCAAGGAATGTCTGATATTTAACGACGAACTATTTTGTCGAAATAGTTTGCTCAAATTTGTTGCTGGATGTTCAAGTTCATCAAGAATGAGTTACTTTTTTGACGAACTTGGGTAGTTAACAAATGATTCATCGTCACTTTTTTTTCCTTGACATCTTGACTTCGTCGACAATTGTGGCATTTGTTGACGAACTCAAGTTTGTCACGAAAAACATTGATCATCACAATACTTCCTTGACATGCTTCCTTTGTCGATAATGGTGACATTTGTTGACGAACTTAAAAAAAAAAAAATTCTTCCTTGACATACTTGCTTCATCACAAAAAAAACATTGATCGTCACAATTCTTCCTTGACATCTTGGATTTGTCATTGAAAACTACATTCAATGACCAAAAAAAATTGTCATTACTTGTTGCCCCTTTAGCGACGAATATCTTGGTGTTGGATCGATGAGTATCAAATTCTAACAACAAATAATTGAAAGATTTTATTTAACGACAAATGATAGAAAGATTAAGCGACAAATAGTAGAAAAAGTCTTAATCTAATATATAAAACTAATGCTATCCATTGTTACAAAGATTTAGTTGGTTACAAAGTGAGGACATACGTACATATAGCAACAAAGCTTGACATATATTCTAAGTACAAATTAGAACTATACGATGCACATGTTGATGCAAAAAAAAATATATATATATATCCCAGTGGTCGGGGACACATAAAATATCGACCTCTTGCTTCATTTCATATCCAAAGATGATCTGTATATGTATCGCATCCAAGAACACCGCAACTAAAAGAACAATGATCACTAGCCTGCATTAAAAATGAAAAGAGGAATTGAAATATTCATGTTAAGATGATGCTCAAACCTCGATCTCCATACTCCATGCAATCCACCATAATCAATTACATATATATATATATATATATATTTTTTTTTATCACAAACACTACAAGAAAATATGCTTTTAGCGATGGGTTTTTACCGATGGACAAGATTCCGTTGGTAAAACTTCTGTCATTAAATAGTATTACCGACGAAAAGTACTGTCGGCAAAAATTTTGCTGATAAATTTTCTTGCAGCCGTTTTGTAGCAACGAAATTTCCGTCACTAAAACTTTTTTACAAATTAGCTTTTTGGAAGAGTTTTATAAAAAAAAATTTAAGCGATGGAATGCTGCCATCGCTAAAAATTCACCGAGGGACTTTTAGCGACGGGTTAATTCCGTCGCTAAAGATATATATAATTTGTTTCAAATTTCTCTCTCTCTCTCTCTCTCTCTCTCTCCTCTCAGTTTCAACACTTTCACTCTCTCAGTTCTCACCGACACCGTCTCACGACTCATGGGCACCTTACTCCGACAAAGTGCAGAACGACGACAGCAGCCACGACACGAGCCCGCGGCACAAGCCACGATCTGGATCTAGACCTACGCGCTAACGGCGAGCTCACAGTCACTGAAGAGTGACATCTTTACCTTAACCGGCGTCACGATGAACGATCTTCACCACCTGACTCCACGTCTCCATTGGCGACAACCGGTATGTTCCCAAATCGCCTGGCATCATGCATCTCTTCATCTCTTGAATCTGCGTGGGCCGTGGGGGACTGAATCACTGATTGCTTTCTATGTAGCTTCATTCTCATGTCTAAATCGAATCGAACCCTAAATTAGGGCTAATCAGAGTGAGATATAATTGGTGTATCCTTTTTTTTTTTCTTTCTGATTTAGCTGTTGATTTTGCAGCTGCACGCAACCATAATCAAAACTTGAAACTTCTATGACCATCATTCGCAGTTAAGTGACTAACAGTTACACTAGGGTTGCATTAAAGCTATAGAGAAGGGGTATTAAGATCTTTGGATTTGGGATCATTAGGCACTGAGGGGCATGTCTTCTTCTTGGGTGAATAAGGACGTTTCAATCGGCAGGCACTTCTTCAAGGTCATGATGCCTCACTATTATCTTTGGTCAAAAACTTACTTGTCTTACTGTATTGTGAATATGTTAGGCCATACCGGTAACCTTTTGCAGTCAGCTAATCAGAGTGAGATCAATGGAAGCAATTTTAACCAGCCACAAGGGGTCATGGCTTGTTAAAATCAAGAAGAAGTGCGGCCAAGAGGAAATTTGTTTCGAAGAGGGTTGGGATAAATTTGTGCAGCAGAATGACCTTATTAATATTGGGGACTTTCTTGTCTTTGAACACATGGGACATATGCGTTTTCAAGTGCTGGTGTTTGATCATAGTGCTTGTGAAGAAAGAATTTCCACCCATGTTGAACTCTGAGCCCTAATTAAACCCTAAATTAAATCTACTAATCGAATCGAACCCTAAATTAAAATAATTCAAGCGCATCGAATATGTGCATTTTGAATAAATTTTTTTTCCATTTGAACATTAATCATTTGTTTCATAATTTTAGGTTGTTAATTGTGCATTTGAGAATTGTGATTTGTTGATCGATGATTTTAGGTTGTTAATTGATGATTTTAGGTTATTAGTTGTGCATTTGAAGTAATTGAAATTATTAATTGATGATTTTAGGTTGTTAATTAATGGTTTTAGATTGTTAATTGTGCATTGAGCATTTATTGAGATTGTTGACGGAGGATGCGACCCAATTGGATTGAATGTGTGATTTTTATTGCATTGAGCATTTGAGAATTGGGAATTGAAATTATTGACAGAGGATGAGACCCAATTGGATTGTTGTCCGGAGGTGTCGGACACGTGTCCAGATATGTCGATGAGGTGTCGGTAGGTCACAAACACCCCGTCCGATTGACACTGACACAGAAAAATGTCACATTTTGGCTTTATACTTGTGAACACCTCTTCAAGGTCTTGAAGGGGTGACGGACAAGGTGTCCAAAATTTAAAAAATAAATCAATGTCTTCGGACGTGTCCGGAGGTGTCGGATACGTGTCCGGGAGTGTTGGACACATGTAGGTAGGTGTCAGACATGTGTCCAACGATGTCGGACACGTGTCTACTCCGAACACGTGTCTGGAGGTGTCTGACATGTTTCTGGATGTGTCGATGAAGTGTCGATGTGTCGGTATGTCATGGAAATCACGTCCAATCGACACCGACACCGAAATGTCACATTTTGGCATATACTTGTGGCACCTCGTCAAAAGGTGTTCAACACCTCTTCAAGGGGTGACGGACACAATGTCCGGCATTTACAAAAATAAATCAATGTCTTTAAACGTGTCCAAAGGTGTCGGACACGTGTCGGTAGGTGTCAGACACGTGTCCGGAGGTGTCGGACACCACTCCGCACAATGAAGCCTAACAATCCAATTAAGCCTAATTAGCCCTAATTAGGACTAATCAACACTACTCCGTACAATTAAATCCAGCTATTAGCTCAAAATAACCCTAATTATTTCTAATCAAGCCTAATTAGCTATAATTAGCCCAAGGTTATGCTCATTAACACTAATTAGACCTAACATAACCCAATTAAGCCTAATTAGCCCTAACTATGACTAATCAACACTATTCCGCATAATTAAAGCCGACAATTAGCTCAAAATAACCCTGATTACTCCTAATCAACCCTAATTAGCTATAATTAGCCCAAGGTAATCCTCATTAACACTAATTAGCCCTAAGATAACACAATTAAGCGTAATTAGCCATAATTAAAACTAATCAACACTACTCACAATTAAGCCCGACAATTAGCTCAAAATAACCCTGATTACTCCTAATCAACCTTAATTAGCTGTAATTAGCCCAAGGTAATCCTCATTAACACTAATTAGTCCTAACATAACCCAATTAAGCCTAATTAGCCCTAATTATGACTAATCAACATTACTCCGCACAATTAAACCCTGCTATTAGCACAAAATAACCCTGATTACTCCTAATCAACCTTTCTTTGATTGTGCATGCATTTAAATGCGTGCACAATCAAATTACTCAAACATGTTTAGCCTCTCAGAAGCAAGTATAAGATAGCTAAAGAAATTAAACTTATTCAGTGCACCATATATACAATGGACATTTACAAATGAAATCTCTATCTAAAAATCAACACTCTACCGGCAATCAATGTAATACAATCGTACCCTTAATTAGAACTAAAATGTGGGATGTACTTATAATAGTTCTAGCTTGGACCATGAATTGACTGGCTAAAGAGAGCGATTGTGGGGAAAAAGATTAGATATAAAGCAACATCGAGTTCCGTTGGGTGGAATTCTGTTATAAATAAAGTTCATATTTTCCAAATGGTTGGAGCTTGATTTAGAAAGGAGGGCTATTCAGTGGTTGGACTTTAAAGGATTTTAATCAGAGCGGGCTAGAATTTTCGAAAGCTATGGACTAAACTTGAACTGTTGAATGTGCCATAAAATTGTCCTGCAAACAATGGTCCCCCCACCCACACATTCTTTCCACTTTAAATCTTGTTACTAAGATATCAATGTATCAAGATGAGAATGTATGCTATATGGCAAGGAAATTTGAACTCTAGAAGGAAAACATAATGAAACATAAATATGAAGTTATGGAGGCGGGAGGTTTATTGTTGAGGTTCAGAGGTTGCACGTGCTTGACTGAACGATGGGCTTCTTTCTGGTGGAATGGATAGGAAGAGCGAGCTGAATATGTGTGTTGGACACTAGAGTCCAGGGCTTTTAGGTTGACGGAAGGCGACAACCACTCTAAAGTACTTTATATGCCTATAAGAAGGTGAACTTGATTGCCAAGATTATTACTTAAAACGAGATATCATTCAACAATAGCATCACACAGTAATGATTCTAAATCGTTAGCATCACATAGTTCTAAAGTAACATCGAGTTCTGGGGAAGCACATTCAGTATGTAACTTGCACCCAAGGTAACTTAAAAACACCGTCTCCTTAACTGGAATTCCCTCATTTTAATGGATTTGATGTTAACTAGAATTCACTTTAAGCCACACTACCAAGCTCCTCATTCTTGGCCTACTAGCTCACTCCAACCTTTCATTCCCAACAAGCCTAACCCTGCTCATTCTCAAAATACAACCACTACCTATTCCAGATTTGCGTAAGCCCTTCACCACCTACAAGCCCTCACTGCCACACTCTACCAAAGCCCCGCTACCTAAACTACAGTCTAGTATCAGCAACACCTTTCAAAACTAGAATAACCTATCAGAGATTAACCCTTACTTGGCACTAAAAGAATCTTTTGCGTTATCCTTATAATCTATTGTGTTATCCTTATAATCTTTTGCGTTATCCTTATTGAATTAACTCAACCTTAGAGAATTAGATTGTACTACCATGATGGGAGACTGAACTATATCCTTAACAGCTTCGACAAAAATAAGTGGAACTTGTAGCATAGTGTCAATCATAAGCAATTATCTTAATTTCCCCGATCAAATCCCTAAAGACTGGCCTATCTCACTTATGAAAATTGTGGTAAAAGTTTTAACCTAGACAGCGTATAGATGGGAAAGAAGAGGATAACTCCAAAGTACAGTCATGGATAAATACCTAACCTAAAGCTCATGGATAAATGCGGCCATAAGACACTACATAGAGAACGTCTCTACTATACATCTCACAGTCTTAATGAACATGAAGCACACACATCAACAATGTAGTTCAAAACACCATTGTCCATTTTCTAGTTCCACTCCGCTGCCCATTTTCTACTTGTAATAATGGCAATCCCCATCATTTATCTTTATACTTTGGTTGTGGATCAGTTTTATAATTTGTGTGTGTATATGTGTGCACTTTGTAGATATGTGAAGCAGGGGAGTGAAGGTGCAGGGTGTGCTCTGTGTGTGAGTTCAATGTGTGTGAACAAAAGTGCGTGTAATTATGCAGCGGTGTGTAATCATACAGGATGTGTGTGTGTGTGTGTGTGTGTGTGTGTGCTTTGTGGGTGTGTGAAACATGGGGGAGATAGGCTGGTCTCAATGCATGCAGAAGGAGTTAACTTGACTTTACTAAACCAAGTTATTGTGAAGGTGTAGAGAGTGTGTGTGTGTGTGTGTGAATAAAGGCCTGTGTAATTTGTGTAGCTATGTGTGTGTGTGCGCGCGCACACGCGCTTTGTAGATATGTGAAGCAGGGGTGTGAAGGTGCAGAGTGTGCTCTGTGTGTGAGTTTAGTGCTTGTGAACAAAGGCGTGTGTAATTTATGCAGCTGTTTGTAATCAGACAGTGTGTGTGTGTGCGCGCGCGCGCGCATGCATGTGTGGGAGGGAGGGAGGGATTCAGTGCAAGGGGCAGGAGACGAGAGAGTTTATTCATGTGGAGGTGTTTGAGTGCTTTGGTGAGTCTGAATAAAAGGTCTAGATGTGTAAGCAAAGGCCTTAGCTAAACTCTTTCACATAAACATGCTTTCATAATATATAACTATTGGACACTTTCATGCTAAGCTCAGGAAACTAGGAGCTACAGTCACTGCGTACAAGATATGGGGTGAACGAAATGCTAGAATCTTTAAGTAGCAAAGTCAATCCATGAAAAGCCTATCTCAGGTGACCAAGCAGTGGATACATTGGAGTATTAGGAGCTAGAAAAAGGTGCCAATACGAAGCAATGAGAAACATTGTGCTAACTAACTGGGGCCTTGATGTTGGGATATTACTAGATTGATTTTGTTTTGTAAACTGAACCTTAAGCTGGGAATTTCTAGCTTAGGGATAAACTTACAAGTGTACATCTGATCTTTTGAGATTAATTCAACCAACTTTAAAGCAAAAAAAAAAAAACCTATAGGACGGCAACAGGCAGGTAGGTGTATCTACGTAAACACTCAGGAAGATATTAAAAGAAAGATTAGGTAATCGTAAAGAACCTCTAAGTATACATGGATGAGTGAAAAGAAGGTGGTTGGGCCGATTTGGAGATTCATCATAGCTTCCATCCGGTCAAGTCGGGCTTGTTGTTCTTGCATGAGTGACTTGTACGTCGCTACCTTTAATTTTTGAGAGTTGAGCTCCAATTGTTGCTCATGCATAAGAGCCTTGTACTCTTGCAGCTCATCTTACAAAGCAACACGACGTCGAGCTTCCTCCAAAATTGATTCCTGAGACAGGGACGTGCGGTCTTGGTCCAAACCCGAGACCCTTAATGGGACCTAGCTTTTTGCTCTTGTCTAGAACGGTCTTTGCAATCTCCGCTCAGTCCATTTGCGGATTCTCGGATAGAATTTCTTCCATTCGTTTCTGAAATTTATAGTGAAATTAATCAAATAATGTGTGGCTTTTAACATGAAAAATTATCTCACGTGGCAGTTTATTACCTGATCTGACTCGGCTTCATCCGTGATATACTTATTGTGTTTCTTAGAAAAATATGGACGCTTGTGAAACACAATCTGATTAGGTTCTTTCTGAGTTTCAGGATCTTTCTGCAAATAATAAGATGATCTACATTCACATTAAGATGATTTAAACATTAAACCAAAAGGCAAGGGCTTAATCAAGTACCATCTCAGAGCGAGCAACCACAAACAACTGCGAACCAGTGACATGATGTGTCTTGAGTTCATCTCTGTAATGTTTATTTTTATGACATCTGTCCTGAATTTTAATAAACAATTAGATGGCAACTAATAGGACACTCAAAGTTTCCTCTCAAACATCATTGTAAATAGCAAAATGTAGTCAAACATACCGTATAATGTTCACATTCCCATAAGTCACAGTACATCTCCCAGTCTTTGACTTCCATCCCTTCAGGAGGGTGAAGACGTGCTTGTGTGGCACGAAAAAGAAACAAGGCCAATGAGGCAATGGTGGCATGGAAAGATATAAGCCTGCCTAGACAGGAAGGTGGTTTAGGACTTACATTGTGAGGGATGTAAAAGTGTGAACGGTTGTGTTGAATATGACATGAAACATGACATACCGCCAAACAAAAAAATAATACGTGCCTGTGCAGGTGTCAAACAGATGTTCAAAGGGCCTTTTCCTTCAATTAGTGCAGTCCACTTTGCCTTTAAAGAAAACTTGAAGTTCCTTAATGAAGTCTTCAGTAGTGTTTCGGTGTATCTCTTCACATGAGGACCATCAAATCACTTCAAATTTGTTCTACAAGTTAATGCTCATTTTATTCATACAAGTTACATTTACAAGCTACAAAATTTTGATTGAGCAAGCTGTGAAATGATTTTTACCTCAAGCCGCTCGTGGACTAAATCTATCTGACTTTGTGGAATGGACTGCCATGACTTTACCCCAGCAGGGATAAAAATCCTAACAATAATAACTATCTCATTAGCATACTAAGCTGATGCAATGTGATCAACAGGTCTTCCCTTCTCAGGATCCACAACTATCTGAATTTTTCCTGTGGTTTCGATCATCTTTGAGGTTCCTATTCCCTTAGTCTTACCGCGTACTTTCTTCATAGAAGCCGATCCTGCAGTTACAAAACCATGTGACTTTAGGTAGCATTTAACATGTGGGCAAGGCTATTGCCAAAGGCAAACCATCTCAATTGCATGTGATCATAACAACACTACTAGCAGGAGATTCGACTTGTGGGCTGATAGGTGCATGTGTCACATTGCCGGGGGAAGCCATTTGAGCTGAAGTGATTGATCTAGCATTGATACTGGTAGGTGTGGCTTCTCCCTGTACATCGAATGCTGAAGCCTCTCGAGGTGGAGTAACTACCTCATTTGTCATTTGTGATGCTAATCGCTTCCGTAAACGAGTTAGATTTCCTGGTCCATCGCTCTGGGGGACTCTGTTTGACGAATTCATGCCAACTACTCACCTACTTACTTGACATATCAATGTAATGTAGGGTAAATGTAAAAGTTTGGCAGTCAATATGCATGTAGAGTTGAAGGTTATGTTTCCTTAAATGTCATAATTCAGACTAGGAGCTATGGGTGGAAGAGAAATTAAAGCAACACATAACATATATAACAATTTCACAAACAAAAAACACATAGCATATACAACAGTTTCACATGTTCATTGATGTATTTACAATATAAGAAGTTTATATATCTTCTGCAACACTATCATCATCCTCACTCCATAATATGTCTTCTTCATCACTAGAGTACTCGACAAGTGTATCATCCTCTTTATCGTCTCTGATCTCTTGAGGACCCTCAACAGGTTCTGTGACTTTATCAACAATATTTTGGTTCAGCAACGTGCCTAAGCAACTCACCCACTTCATTCTGATCAACCTAAACACTTTGTCGTACTGTTGGTGAGCCATTTTCTAGATAAACTTCTTCACTTTCAATATCCATGTCAATAGGCTCAGTTTCCGGTGTATCCCACAAGTGTATGTGTTTAAACCTTTGCACCACTTGCCAATTTGCCCCTAACTTTGTGTCATTAACATAATAGACCTGGTTTTCCTGACCCGCTAACACATAGGGCTGACTTTGGTACCAATGACCAGTAATTTTAATGCTTGTAAAACCCTCAGTGATGTGTATTCCTGTTTTAGGGTTAGTGTTGAACCATTCACACTTAAATAAAAATAACTCTTTTATCTTTAATGTATTTCAGCTCAATCACATCAATCAAGACACCATAGTAGTCAATCGCCACTCTGTCGTGCTCGCCTTCAACAACCAGGCCACTATTTTGAGTCTTACGATGACTATCACGATCTTTTGTATGAAACCTAACATTATTTACAATACAAGTAGGATATCGCTTCCACCGTACGTCAGGACCGCATGCAAGTGCATATATAACATCAGTAGGTTCAAGTAGTTTCTCACTGTATGACTTCATTATCTAAACAAATGACATGAAACACTATAAGTAAATAAACTAGAGATCCTCAAAAGAGATAAAAAGGCAACCTGTTTAATAACTTACATCTTAAACCAGTTTGGAAACTTCTCTTGATGTTCCTAGTTACATTAAGAAAATATTGGCTCTCTAACTCTACCTTGTGCTCACTAACCATTAAACATACAAGTAAGAGACTCCAAAACAATAAAAATATAGAATACTTACTGAAATGAATTGGTAAAATAACACCCAAAGTTGTGGACTTACGCTTTAAAGTTACTAACTTCCTCACAGTTATTAAGGATATACCATTATATTTTTTCTAGTTCTTCGGATTGTATGAATTCAAACTTTGAACCGCCAAATGGACGAACCATCTATGTGAAAGGAAATGTTTCGTCTTCTTGATCCACTTCCCCGCCATCATAATTGCGTTCTTCTTGATTGAACCTAGTCTCCACATCATTAAGATACATCGAACAAAATGTTAAGCATTTGGTAATAGAGACGACCTCTGTAATTGAGCCTTTGGGACAGGCTTTATTGCTTACATATTGCTTCAAAGAGCTCAGGTGCCTCTCAGCTAGATACATCCAACGGCAAGAAACTTGCCCCCCAAGTAGGGCCTCATGTGGCAAGTGAACTACTAGGTGGACCATGACATCAAAAAATGCAGGTAGAAATATCCTTTCCAACTTACAGAGGATAAAGATGATGTATTTCTCTAGCCTTTCTACCCCTCTTCCACTTCTAATGTCTTAGAGCATAGAGACTTGGAAAACTCTCCCAATTCAACTAATGGACCATGGACATCCTTGGGCAAGTATCCACGCATACCAACTGGGATCAGCCGTTGTAGCATAACATGGCAATCATGACTTATCATGCCGGATACCTTGCCATCACCAACATTTTCACATCGCGATATGTTAGATGCATATCCATCTGGAAATTTCACTGCCTTTAAGAACTCACAGTACCCTTGCTTTTCTTTCTTTGTCAAGGTGTAATGCGCAGGCGGCATTGTATACGTACCATTACTATTTGCATGTAGATGTAATTCCTTCCTTATATTCATGTCCTTTAGATCCTCTCTTGCCTTCACAGTATCCTTTGTTTTTTCCTGGATATCAAGTAAAGTCCCCAATACATTATCACAAATATTTTTCTCGATATGCATAACATCGAGATTATGTCTTAACTTTAGAGTCGGCCAATATGGCAAATCAAAAACTATACTCCTCTTAATCCAATTTAGTTCATCAACTGTACGTTTTCTCTTCTTATTGCTTGGATGCTTCCCTGGTCTGTGATCTAGAACATCTACCAACTGCTCTAATACATCATCGCCTGAATACTCCCTAGGCCTCTTTTTTTTCTCAAGCTTACCATTGAATTCCTTGCTCCTCCGCCATGGATGATTCTCATCTAAGAGTCAACGATGTCCAGTGTAGCCTATCTTACTCCTCAATTTCTGTGAACTTGTATCCTCATTACATGTGGGACAAGTTAAGTACCCTTTTGTACTCCACAATGAAAAATATGAATATGCTAGAAAGTCACTCATAGTCCAAATCACAGCTGCATGCATCTAAAAATTCTCTTTAGTAAAAGCATCATATGTTTGGAGCCCGTATTCCCAAAGCTCTTTTAACTCATCCATAAGTGGCTGCATGTAGACATCAAAGTCTTTCCCTAGCGCCTTAGGACCAAGAATAAGTAACGACATCATCATGTATTGCTCCTTCATGAGCATCCAAGGGGGCAGATAGTATGGTATCATAATTACCGGCCACATGCTATAAGATGTACTCATGTTACCAAATGCATAAAAACCATCAGTTACTAGCCCAAGCCTAATATTTCGCGCCTCTTGTGCGAACAACTCATGCTCTTTGTCCAATTCCTTCCATACTATGCCATCGTCTGGGTGCCTTAAAACATTCCCATCATTTAGCCATTTATCTTTGTGCCAGATCATGTTAGCAGTAGTTTCCTTAGATATGTTGAATCTTTGGAGCCTAGGTTTAAATGTAAAATGGCAAAGAATTTTGTGGGGAACTTTCTTGCCCTTATCATTGTCAGCTTGCCATCTAGATTCCCCACATTTTGGACACTTATCTTTGTGAGCATTATCCTTCTAAAAAAGAACACAATCATATTTGCACGCGTGGATCCTTGTATATGACAACCCTAATCCCCACAACATGTTTTTAGCCTCATAATAGGACTTAGCAAACTTTTTTGCAATTGGGAAAAGCCGCACTCAATAACTCTAGCATCATGGTAACTGATTTCTAGCTCCATTTGTGTAAGACCTTTAAGTGAAGCATTCGAATGATAAAGGATAATGTTGTGAAAGAGGTGCAGCTAAGATATAGCTCATTATGTGCTTCCCTTAAGAGTTTATAAAACCTTCATGCTTCATCTTCATTTAAGTTGTATGTATTACTTTCATTTTCATCCATTGGTTCAGTTCCTTCTTGAGGTTCTGTTTAAATAAAGTTTTCCCTGCATACATTATTAATCAATTCATCTATCCTATCACCTTCTTGTTGACCATTGTCTCCGATGTCTTCATTATCGCCATTCCCATTCTCATTATCATTATTATCAGATGTCCTATTTCATCTACTATCATACATTTCCCCGCGATATATCCAATGTGTGTAACTCTGCTGAATCCCATTATCAAAAAGATGTTCCCTAACCATTGATGGATATAATTTGTTAATGTTCAAGCTTTTGCGACAAGAACACGCTAGCATAGCATTACTACCCATATTAGACACAACAAATTGCATAAACTGGTTTACTCCAAGCTTGTACTCTTCACAATATCTAAAATTCACTAACATCCAAGTCCTATCCATCTTCAACACCCTATCACAATTTCACCAGAAAATAAGAGAAAAGTGAAGTACATGGAAGAACTAAGACATTTCATAAAGCAAACCAGTTTCTAGAAGGATAAATTACATAAATGACCAATAAGTTACACAAAATGACCATTATCTTTCTAGCAATTTCATGTCATGTACAATCAATAAGATCAGACACGTATCAAAATGCACAAGGTCTTAATAAATACATAGACAATCTCACCATCCCTAATAAGGAAGTCTAGTAAGGAATACAGAAAGAGGATGAAAGAAAGCATACCGTTTATGGTTTTGCTTCAAAGAAGTGGAATTCTGGAGAGAGTCAGAAGCCGTATGCTTTTGATAATTTTTATAAACCTGAACAAAGCTAAAAACCACATATTATGCCTAGATATGAAGACAGTATCATCAATGCAACATGAACCCTAATTGGTGATAGTGTAGAAGCTTTTTAGATCAAGTTTTTTTTTTTCAAGCATTGCAATAGTTTAGATATGACTAGATGAGGGATGGAAACTATCCCTTGAAATTGTGGTAGGTGGTCTTTAAAGCAGAAGCAGTTGCTGAGATAATTGACAATAATCAATGGCATTTGTCACAGCCAGATCACATGCAATCAGGCTATGACAGGAAGAAAATAAAATTTATGCTCAACCTTAGGGTGACAGGGAAGATAAAATCCTTAAGAAAGAGTTTGATTCATGCTGAAGATGTAACTGAGAATGACACAACTATTAAAGGTCCTGCACTAGTAAGTACTTTGGAGCATGTACAAAATGAATTCAGAATAATAATAAAAAAGACAGAGGACTAATAAGACAAAACACATTGCCATGAAGTACCACTACATTCGAAGAATGGTGAAAAAATGCAAACACGCTATTGAATATCTTCTAACTAAGTTAAACTGCTAGCACGTGGAAAAATATTCAAGACCACGAGACAGATGTGATTATTATCGATAATTTGAGGTCAATATGGTTTCATTTCCAGTGCAATAAAATCTAGAACTAGTGGGGGTCATCTACCTAGTTATTAACAAAATTCCATCTCTAATTTGCACTGTTGCTTTTTGCAATAGAGTAAGGCTGAACTATTTGTTATTAATGAACTCTTAGCAATTAGTGAAGCAAGAAGGAGATGTTGCAAAAGCTTCTGATGGCTTCTCCTTTACAAATGTGGAAGTCAAGGTCGCTTCTTATGAACAAGTTCTAGAGCATTGCTGTGTTGCCTTAAAAAAGACAAATGAATTTGTATACAATGTGAGCAATATTCATGGAGTGTCACAACCTCAAGGTTTTATCTCCTCTGCTTTCGTTTTGGACTTTGTGCAAACCATAGGTTCATGATATCCGTATGTGCAATACGTTGTACAGATTGCCATGTTCTTTAGGTTTTCATATTTGTAATTTAGAAAATATTGGGGGAATGCTATTAATAATCAAATTAATTTATTTTTCTTACTTAAATTGTTCGTATTGGGCTGAGTAGCTGTGTTGTAGTCCCAGTTGTGACAAATTGGTATTGGTGTCTCTTGGAAACTCTTTTCATGAGACACATTTCTTTATAGGTAGCCATTTTTGTTCTACATAAATTCCAACTTCTAACCCACTACTAATACATGGATACTTCATCATATTCTTTCTATTTATTTTCCCTTTTATATAAAAAAAATAGAGTTCCAATTTGGTTGGCAAACATCAAAGTTCCAATTTGATTCTTCTTCTCTTAGTACGCAAACTTAAGATAGAGAATTAGAGTCAGGCATTGTATCCTAGAGTCAATTTTTCCAATAGCTGCCTACTATTTATGGGTTACGATGCAAGCAGGAAAACACTGTCTTTAAGATAGTATTATGAATACACCTTGCCCATTATTGTTCTCCATTTTTTTTAACTTTGTCATGTCAATTGCACACCAGGGTACCTGAATATCAACTGTACATGTCTACGATAAGTGAGCATACTAAAGGCATGCAACATTACAACACATTTAAAGCGCCTTGAATCAAGGAAACCAAGATGTTACCAAATGCGGCCTTAATTTCTATTGAGAAAAAGACTAGAAAGTAACTCCCGATTGTGAGAGTTACAATCCTAGCCGGCCAATGCTTTTTAGAAGTCAACTAATTTATCGAGTACAACTTTTAACTTATTGAGTTCAATATGATAAAGTGAATGTTTACATAAAGGAAGGCATGCATAATCCAGCAAGTATGTATCAAAACAACAGCAAAATCTACCTGCTCAACTTGAAATTGAAATCATGATGCCATATATGGGATACCCTGTAACGATGTGTATTTCAGGGATAGTAAGATTTAGAGCCAAGGTCAAAGGAGAAAAACTCCTATAGCTTTCAAACTACAGAAAAATTATAGTAAATTAGCAAAACATACACACAGAGTTTCAAAGAAAGAATTACCTTTTGGTGCTTCGGATATTTTTTAGTTTATGATTTTCCCTAAAACATCAAACTAAAAGATTTAGGGCTTTGTTGGGTCAGAGTGATAATTGCGGGATTCCTATGATGGCACCACAGAGCTTGTTGAATTTCAGTGAAATCGTGAGATTCAAGTGACAAAAATGATAAGAGTAGGAATATAAATTGAACTTACCAAGAAAGTAAGTTTAATCTTCCTTTCGTTGCCCCAAACTATGTCAATTTTGGTGTAGAAATGTTTGCCCTCAGCGAGTGAAAGATACACATAACCGATTGAGAAGAGACTAAGAGAGTGAGAGATACAGAGAAACGGTGAGAGAGATGTGGAGAGAGAGAGAGAGAGAGAGAGAGCCAAGAAGACAAAGATATGTTTGCCCTTAGCGAGTGAGAGATACAGAGAAGAGAGTGAGGGAGTGATAGATACAGAGAAACGGAGACAGAGATATGAGAGAGAGAGAGAGAGAGAGAGAGAGAGAGAGAGAGAGAGAAAGGAGGCGCGAAATTAAGGGACTGTACGTTTACGTTTTTCAGTTTTCATTTTTGTAATGATGATGAAAAAAATGCTTTTTTTCTTGTATGTTTACGTTTTTTTGGTTCCGTTTTGGATAAAATTTTCAAATAGTATCAAAAAGCTGAAAACACCCTTTGGGTGTTTTCACCTTTTTCCTTGAACTGTATTCTCCTAATCAGAATACCACCTCTTCTTCCTCATATCTACCGCCCTATTTCAACAAATACTCATCAAACTAGACCACCCATTTCACTGGGTCTTCCTAGAAATGAAAATAGTGGGGTCCATTAATGAATTGATTCAGAAAAAAGTTGGTAAAAACGAAAATGAAAATGATAAACGTACAGAAAAAATTGAAAAACTAGATACGGAAAAAAGTAAAAGTACACAATACGATTTTAGAACTGAATACTAAATTCTGGAAACCAAAAACAGAATATAGAATACAGAAAAAAATCTCGTAAGCGTACGGGCCCTAAAGATGTCCTAATTTTTTTTTGCCTTCCTTGACGAAGTCAATTTGTCGTTAATTGTGAAATTTACTTCCAACCCCCCCCCCCCCCCCCCGCCCCACCAAAATGGATTTTCACTCCCGCGTCACTGTGCGTTGAACATCTTTTGACGAAAATTTTAATTCGTCTGCAAAAAGTGTTTTATTGACGAATAATAGAACTTGTCAAGAAATATAATACTATTCTAGTATTCGTCGACATTTATCTGTCTTTGTTGATGAACTGTTGTTTGTCGAGAATGTATTTGTCGCTAAATGACAAATTTCTTGTAGTGTGGCATCAACCACCACCCATCCCCACAATCTTCCAAACCACCACCCATCAATTTCTGGAACAAAGGCGTTGATCTGCAAATATGTGACTCCAAAAGGTAGACGTTAGGTCCGTCATGCTCACCGTCAACCTATCGTGACCACCCGTCGCAACCACCCAACACCACCACTCACAACTACCTGACATCACCACTCACCAAATCCATTGTAGTAACCATCAATTGATAGAAACAAGTATCCACAATGATGCCACCATCGATGTGCCAAAAGCTGGTGTTGTCTCTCAGATCCACTGCGACGTTACCATTGACTTACTGAATAAAGAAGTTGACGCGGATCCACCACAAAGTCCTACAAATCCACTATAGCAAAGCTCGTGGAGGGATCCATAGGAGAGAGAAAGAAAGGAAATTGTAATTTGTGTGCTTGGGTCGGTTTTCATAAGTTATGTTGGTCTTGGTTTTTAGTTGGTGGCGATATCAGGTGATTGTGAGAAGTGTTGCTGGGTGGATACGGCGGCGGTGGCAGCATGTGTGGTGGTCGCGATGGGTATTAATGTGGCGATGATGGTATGATTGTGGAGATAGAGGAGCATGATGAAATAGAGTTCGAAACCTATTGATTTGATTTTTCTTTTATCCCTATATTATTTATGGATATCTTACAGAATTCACTTTTAAGGTTATCTATACGTAAAACATTATCCATTCTCCAGAAATGCTAAGTTTGCTTTGTGCTTCAATTATCATATATTGCCTGCTATGCTATTCCAAAATCTAGCCGTGTTTTCTTGCAGTGTGGCTAGAATGAAGTTTTTTATAGCATGCTTCTCTATTAAATTACCATCTAATATGACAATTCTTAGGGCTTGTGCAATTGTCAATTGCATCCTCTGCATTTGAAAGACAATCAATATCAAGATATATGCCTTGAATAATGGTCATTTCTTCTACGCTTGAGAACAAATTCATGCGTAAAGTTTCTCCTATAGGTGCATTATTAGTTTTAAAATTTTCTTTTTTTTTTAGATTTGACTCTAGCCCATGCTCCAACATAGTGCATATCAACAAAGGCTTTATTTACCTAAGATATGCCTTTCTTCTCCTCCGGATTGTATTGTTGTTGTTTTAAAATAACTGGATCTATTTCCACAGTCATTGGTTTTTTAGTGCCTTCTCATTCTCTATTTTGTTTAAGTAGTTATTTATTAATGTCTATATATCTTCTACACCCATTCCTTTTAAGGGATCTGAGGTGTTTTTTACACCACTCTAAGAGTGTTTTCTGTCACTTTCATTACCACCATATGCTATAATTTCTTCAAAAAATATGAAGTTGCAATGTTATAGCGGGTTTTGGTATTGTTATAACTTTCAAGGTTTTTGAGGAAGTTATCTGGGTACACTACATGGTTTTTTGTTTCTAATTTCTGTAATTCGGTTAAATTTTGTAAAGTTATCTTGTTTAGATTTTTACAAATATTTAGTGTTGCACGAGATTCATCAATTGCTTGATTCAATAATCCAATGGTCTCAGTTTTTCCTACTTCATGGTTTAAATGTACATTTCCAGTTATATGTTTTAATAAACAGGAAATTTTTATGGGTTTCAAAATCTGATTGTGCATTGATCTGTCTAGGCTTTGATACTAGTTTCGGGGGTTCATATTCACTTTTTGGTTAGGAAAGACATATTCTAAACTTTAAACTAAAATCTAGGGCAGTGTTTTTTATATTTCTTAAACTTGAGGGGGATCAATTTCAATTTTTTGAACATATGAGGTGACATAATGAAGTAGTGAAAAGATGAGGGGTCAAAAAGATAATTTACTGTTTTGTCTTTTGTGGGGTGATTAAGGTTTTGTTAACTTTTAAAATGCAATATTGGGTGAAACACTCATGATTTGTCTTTCAATTTGCACATATTAGTAGTCCATGTGTATATAAAGATGAAACGTCTGTGCTTTATAGTCGGTATGTTATCTTCCACACCGACGCACACACACTGACAGAGAGGAAGAGAGAGCGAGGAATGAATAAGATGACAGGATCCAAAGATGGCGCTCACATCTTGGTGATCCCATACCAAGCACCAGGGCATATGCTCCCACTCTTGGACTTGACCCACCAGCTTGCCAAGAGAGGGTTAACCATCACCATCTTGGTGACACCCAAGATCCTCCCTCAGCTACAGCCTCTACTCTCAGTACACCCTTCCATCCAAGCCCTCGTCATCCCCTTTCCACCTCACCCCACCATCCCTGATGGCGTGGAGGACATGAAAGAGCTCCCCGTGTTCATGGTTCCGGAGTTACTCACAGCCATGTCTGAATTCTACAATCCTGTTCTGCGTTGGTTTCAAGCCAACCCATCACCCCCTGTGGCCATTCTTACCGATTTTTTCCACAGTACATGGTCACAGTCTCTCGCCAGTCATCTTGGCATCCGGCGTATCGGATTCGCTCCGATAAACTCGGGCGGGTTGATCGAGACGTGGTGCAATCTGGGTCGTGTAACAGAGGAGTACTTGCCGGATTCCATGGCCCACAGTATTCTGGCTAACGTGAGGAGTTGGGGGTTCATTCTCAGCTCTTTCACCGAGTTGGAGAGAGAGAACTTAGAGCAGCTAAGAAAGATGATGGGGCACGATAGAGTTTGGGCGGTGGGGCCTTTGCTGCCAATCGAGCACAGCAAGGTTGGCCTCAACGAACGAGGCGGGTCCAACTCCGTGCCCGCCAACGAGGTTCTGGCGTGGCTCGATTCGTGCCGTGCGGACAAATCCGTCGTCTTCGTGGGCTTCGGGAGCCAAATCTCCTTGACCAAGCCACAGATGGAGGCTCTGGCGACGGCCTTGGAGGACAGCGGCGTCCGTTTCATTTGGTCCGTAAAGAGCCCAATCCAGGGACTGAAAGAGACAAACGGTGACGGTGAAGTCCCCGCGGGGTTCGAGGATCGGGTGGGAGGAAGGGGCCTCGTGATCAGGGGGTGGGCTCCTCAGGTGGCGATCCTCAAGCATCGAGCGGTTGGGATCTACTTGACTCACTGCGGGTGGAACTCGGCTCTGGAGGGGCTACTGAATGAGGTGTTTCTGCTCGTCTGGCCCATGCAAGCTGACCATTTTGTCAATGCTAAGCTCTTGGTCGACCAATTGGGTGCGGCGATCCGAGTTTGTGACGGCATGAGTTCCGTTCCGGACTCGGTCAAGTTGGCACATGCCTTGGCTGACTCAGTATCCGGTAATGCGTCTGAGAAGGCTGAAGCCTTGAAACTACGAGAGAGAGCTCTGAATGCAACCAAAGAAGGTGGAAGTTCTGCCTTGGCTTTGGATGAGTTAGTCAAAGAATTATCCACAAAGTGAAAGGATAACATTCGAAAGACGAAGTTGCCCGCTTTTCATTTGCAATGGTGGGCATTAGTTTGTAATGCTTTTACTACGTCCCATTTGTTCATTAAAAGCTTGGACTCTAGCCCATTAGAGACTGGCGGTGCAATAAAATCGTGTATCACTAATTACCATTAAAGTAGTCTGTGTCCTATATATCACAACCTCGTAAACCCCCTCTTTCTCTCACCATCTAAAAGGGCCTCTATTAGGTCCATGTAAAGGCTGAGCTCTCGAAGCCTTAATATATCTTTTTGTCCTTCAGTTTTTCCCTTGCAGAAACTGACTTAGGGATCCAACGCCCACCGCCGGACACCTTTCCAACGCTTATGGTTGCCTTTCTTGTGCTGCGCAAATCTTCCCGCCCTGCTATAAGGTCCTCCAGGTCTCCTCCATCAACATTACATGTGTACAATGTCACTCTGCCAAGGGTGTCAGAAGTACCGTCACTAAAGTTGTCGATGTTGCAATGATAGTTATGACGATTGAATAGTCATGATTTAAACCAATCATCCAATCGGCGTGTTTCATACAAGCGGTACCTATCCTTTTTTTGCTTTAAATGTCATTGAAAACATAAAACAAAGAGTTCATAGAAAGTTTGCTACCGTTATGAAATAAGAGTTACAAGAGAATAGAGTCGAAATAGATCAACACAACTACACATAAACTAGGGAACTAAATCAACGAGAAACTTTAAAAAAGAAAGCTAAATATGGAAAAAAATTAGGTAATTGTCCAAATAAAGTTATAAATGGTTAAGCCTTTAGGCTCCAATAATCCAAAAGTTGACAAAACTGAAAATAGTTAGGGGTCGAAGGTCAATAGAAGATTATCTTTGTGTGAACATGAAACTATTAGCCCTACGGTTATTTAACCTAGGCTTGTATCTGGTTTTCATGATAACCAAAGTTGATGATTATTTGTTATCTAATACGCAATAATTTCATGAAGCATTAGGTCCAGTCCTATACTCAAGTGACGAACAAGTAGATAAGCAAACCAAAGATCTTTAACGGAATGCTTCAAAGATCATTGTAAAGGATACTTCAAAAATTGATTGTAAACATCTTTATCACTCTACTGCTTGCTTATCCAGTTTTTATTTTAAATTTTTTCTTTGGTGGTAGCCCCTCGCAACCAGCACCACAGAAAAAACTCCAAGTAAAAATTAGGTAATCAAACACCCAAAAGAAAAAATTCAAAATAAAAATTGGCGGTAGCCGGCGGCGGGTGGTGGCTGTGGCGGTGGGGGGTTGGGGGTGGTGGTGGTCTCAAAACAAAAACAAAAATTGAAAACCTAAAACTCTAAAAATGGGAGTTTTCAAAAACAACATTGTTTAAAAAAAACAAAAACTGTGCTAAACGCATTTTTTTTTCCAGTTTATAAAACTGGAAAAAAAAAAGGTGAAAACGAAATGGTTTTCAAACGCTACCAAAGATCTATTGATTTACAGTTTGGCTTTGTCAAAATCACTTTATTCCCTTGGTCAATAAGAATTCCAGAATCATCAGATAGAACACTCTATTAATACCTTATCCCTTTACTACAAAACTACTAGCAACTCGAGCAATGTCGTCTTCTACATCTCCATCTACATGTGATGCCAGTCCTTTTTTGCTTCAAATATCATTGGAAACGTAAAATGAAGAGTTCATTAGAAGTTTGCTACCATTATGAAAAAGGAGTTACAAAAGAAGAGAGTCAAAATAGATCAACACAAGTACACATAAACCAGGGAACTAAATCAACAAGAAACTTCAAAAAAGGAAGCTAGTTATAGAAAATTTTTGGAGGTTATTGTCCAACTATAAAGTTAGAAATGGTTGAGCCTTTAGGCTAAAATAATCCAAAAGTTGACATGGCTGAAAATAGTTAGGGATCGAAGGTTAATAGACTATTCATTTTGTGTGAACATGAAACAATTAGCCTTCCAGTTATTTAACATAGGCTTATATCCGGCTTTCATGATAACCAAAGTTGATGATTATGTGATCTAATACGCATTGACTTGATGAAGCCTTAGGTGCAGTCCTATACTCAAAATGAAGAACAATTAGATAAGCAAATCAAAGATCTTCAACAGAACGCTTCGAAGATCATTGTAAAGGATACATAGAAAATTGATTGTAAACATCTTTATGACACCGATTTTGTATAACTAAACATGGAGATTTGATCGTATCAACGACTGTGACAATGTGACATAAAAATTGTCCATAGGTTTCTCCTTCGTTGTTATCATCACCAGTTGTTGTTACAACTGCCCCCACCTCCAACGTTAAAACCCACTCGACAACAGACCGTCAGCACCAGTACCGACCATCAGCACCACCACCAATAACTAACTTCCACATATATCTATAACTAACCAACCCCCTAATTGAATGCCCCAATTCAACTGATTACTAAATTGAACTATAATTGAACCATAAATTGATGTAATCGAACCCTAATTAAACTACTTGAACCCCTAATTGAACCGAACCCTAAATTAAACTATTTGAACCCCTAATTGAATCCTAAATTGAATGCCATAATCCAATCGATAGATGATTTTAGGTTGTTAATTGATGATTTTAGGTTATTAGCTGTGCATTTGAAGTAAATGAGATTATTAATTGATGATTTTAGGTTGTTAATTGATGATTTTAGATTGTTAATTATGCATTGAGCATTTGAGATATTGAGATTGTTGACGGAGAATGGGACCCAATTGGATTAAATGTGTGATTTTTATTAATTTTTATTGCATTGGGCATTTGAGAATTGAGATTGTTGACGGAGGATGGGACCCAATTAGATTGAGATCCCCATTAGGTAGCACAGACACGGACACTGCGTCCGATCGATACTGACACCGAAACAACATATTTTAGCTTTATACTTGTGGACACCTCTTCAATGGGTGCCCGACACCTCTTCAATGGGTGTCCGGCATCATGTCTGACTGTCCGAAAATTAAAAAATAAATCAATGTCTTCGAACACCCTATATGAGGTGTCGGACACGTGTCTGGAGATGTTCGACACGTGTCCGGATGTGTCGATAAGGTGTCGAGGTGTCGGTAGGTCACGGACACCCCGTCTGATCGACACCTACACCAAAAAATGTTACATTTTTGCTTTATATGTGTGGACACCTCTTGAAGGGGTGACGGACACATTGTCCGGCATTTAAAAAATAAATCAATGACTTCGGACGTGTCCGGAGGTGTCGGTACGTGTTGGTAGGTGTCGGACACGTGTCCGGAGGTGTCTGACACGTTTCTGGAGGTGTTCGACACGTTTCTGGATATGTCGATGAGGTGTCGAGGTGTCAGTAGGTCAAGGACACCGCGTCTGATTGACACCGACACCGAAATGTCACAATTTGGCTTTATACTTGTGGACACCTCTTTAAGAGATGTCCGGCACCTCTTCAGGGGGTGATGGACACGGCGTCCGACATTTAAAAAATAAATCAATGTCTTCAGACGTGTCCGGAGATGTCGAACACCATACCGACACCCTATATGAGGTATTGGGATTGAGATTGTTGATTGTGCATTGAGAATTTAAGAATTGAGATTGTTAATGGAAGATGTGACCCAATTGGATTGAGATATCTGTGAATTAGTTGAATGGTTGGTTGTTGAATTTAGGTTAATTAGGTTAACGCGACATTTTTAGCACCCCTTAGAATCTCATCGTGGCTCCAGCACTGGCTATAATTAGCCTTAATTAGTCCCGATTAACCCTAATGAACCCAATTAACCCTAATTAGCTCTAACGAGCCTAATTAGTTTTATTTACCCTTAGAACCCAATAAAAATTAAATTAGCTGTAATTACTCCAAATTGATCCTAATTAACACCAATCAGTCCAAATTAAACCCTAATTAGTCCTAATTACTCATATCTTGTAGACCCGTGATTAGATTAATTAAACCCTAAAACCTAACTAAACTCTGATTACGCACCTAAGTAGTCGTAATTAAGCCTAATAACCCAATTAAGCCTAATTAGCCCTAATTAGGACTAATCAACACTACTCCGCACAATTAAACCCTAATTAGCTCAAAATAACCCTAATCAACCATAATTAGCTATAATTAGTCCAAGGTAGTCCTCATTAACACTAATTAGCCCTATTAACACTAATTAGCCCTAACATAACCCAATTAATGCCTAATTAGCCCTAATTTGGACTAATCAACACGACTCCGCACAATAAAACCCGGCTATTAGCTCAAAATAACCTTAATTACTCCTAATCAACCCTAATTAGCTATTATTATCCCAAGGTAATCCTCATTAACACTTATTAGCCCAGAGATTATTCAATTACTCTTTTCTTATAAAACCTGCATTCTTTATATTCGTTGTTGTTTTGCGAAGTCCATTGGCAACGAGATGGTTCAACTCGTTGCCAACGAATTCTATTTAAACTGGAATTGGTAAGATATGCAACGATCTTTCTGCAGTTTTGAAATATTCTTGCATATATTATTAATTTCTGAACGCATGCATGCATAAAAACCCTTAGTTCCCGTTCAAAGGTACTCATTACAAGGTAATGCTTTGTAATGAGCCTTTGGATGTCCAGTTTGGACAATTTAGAAAAGTTACGTGTTTATAAAACAATGTTTCAACTCATGCTCTGTGTTCCATGTCATGGATATTTGGTACACGTTCTCACGTGTACAAAACAAACCAAAACAATGGAGTATTGGTCAACGGCGACTGTTATGCCGAGAATTGCATGGACTTTTACGGAGAGCTAGATGAGATTGTTGAGCTAACATATCTGGGTTCCCAAAACCGCCTAGTAATGTTCAAGTGTACGTGGTTCGACGTCACATGCAGTAGAGGAATCCGTGTTAGCTCTCAAGGGATTGTAGATGTCAATGTCAAGTCAAGACTTGCATCAGACGAGCCCTTTGTGTTTGCTAGTCAAGCTGTACAAGTCTTTTACGCGGAGGACGTCGCCAATCCCAAATCTCATTGGTATACAATTATTAAGTCCAAGAAATTGCCCGTGACATATGACAGTGAGCTAGACTCCTTTCAAGCCGACCAACCACCTGTCTTGTTCCCTGTTGAGGTCAACAACGAGGAGGACGATCTTCCTCTTCCAACAACACTTCATGTAGGAGAAGAAGTCGTAGATGATGACGCCGAAGACGTGGAAAGTGTTGGAGATGATGTGACCGAGTCTACTGATGAAGAGGACGACGAGTCCCACGAAGAAGAGGACGACGAGGAAAGTGATGATGATTCTCAAACTGAAAATGATTGAGTTGTAATGTTGTAACAAGCCGGGGAAAAAATGTAGTCACATTTTAGAACTTGGTTCATATTTATGTGTTTTTACACCTCCGTTCATATATATATAGTGCCGATGATGATTTCTATCAAATTATTGTTTTTAATGTGTTCATGTATTTGTAATTTATCTATACGAAGTTAGATATGGATAGGATACGGGCTATTCGTGGCCGGGTTGGACGCTGAGCTGCTTCCTCCCCGGTGGGTCCCACCTCGTCATTGCCCACTGATGACGAGGCACAGAGTGATTGTGTACAGCAGATGGGGCCCCAGCTCCAGCCCCAGCCGTCGCCCCAGCCCGACGCAGATTCATCCCACACGAGCGTTGATTCTCCTTCTTCTGTGGGTTCTACCACAGGTATAGTTGATAACGGTGTTTAGTACATTTTCGCTAGCCTTATATTTAAAGTATATTTGAACTGTATTAATGTTAGTGTTTTGTAGGATCTCGACGAGGCCGTGGTCCGACACGCGGGGTACGCATCGACCCCCAGCGTAAACAGAGAGTTACGCTCACCCAGGAGGGCCTGTAAGTAAGAAAAATATCACATCATGCCTTATATTTAAAATTTTGGGGTGTTAATTTATATTTGAACTGTATTAATTTATTTATTTACTTCTTTGGCAGGATCCTGGAGAATCAGGCGAGGACGAAGATCGGCGTTCTTGTGAAGGGCCGATTCTTCGAGCCACGCCTGTACTGGAAGGACTGGGATGTCGCTGCGAGGGAGTCCCTATGGGAGGAGTGGCTGGTACGGTGAAGTATTTTTTTCAGCGATAGTATTTGTTTAATTAGAGTTTGTTTTCTGTAGTTAATTTGTGTTATTGAATGCCTTACAGGAGGGGTTCACGTTTGACTTGCCTGAGCAGCAGGCACTGGGGCAGCAGGCCTTCTTTGCTTACATCGGCAAAAATTACCGCCGATGGCTCCACGACGCAAGGGACCGGGTGAAGAAGATGCTGCCCGAGGGTGCCCCAATGACGGAGATGACGAGATATCCCCCACATTGGATATCTCCGACTGTATGGATGGTGATGATAGATCGGTGGGCTGCGGATCCAGGTTGGGACGCCAAGAGTAAGTGTGGGGCTGAGAACAGACAGAACAAAGATCCGACGCACACGGGGGGGTCGGTGCCACACGACATCGTCCGACACAAGAATGCTGTCGAGCACCCAGATCTGGAGGACGATGAGGTCATAGCTCTGACGTATAATCAGACGCACGTGCGAAAGAAGGACAAGGACGAGGCGCACCGAGTGGGCCCTATATTTCAGATATTGCCCGGCGGATCGATGTGAGTCAATTTGTTTAAGTTGTTATTTTTTTGTCTTTCTATCCTCAATGTCTGTTGCGTTAATTAATGCCCTAACATATCTTTATATCACTATTTTTTGCAGGCCTCGTATGAACAGCTTAGGGGGTCCGAGGAGCAGTCCGGACAGCCATCAGCGTCCACTAGTACGGGTGCAAGTACTGAGTCGTTGAGGTCGTCAATCTGCCGAAAGGCCTCATACGCGGCCTGCCTAGTCGGACTGCTCGTGCCGTGATATGAGCGTCCTCACCCCCTACTGCCCCTCCACAGACACCTGCTCCTCGGCATCCGTTGGACGACGAGGAGATCCCGCGCATTGCTACGGTGGTGTTGAGGATGATCAAGGAGCAAGATCAGCAGGGTATCGCAGTTGGACATGCCGAGCCGGCCCCGAATCAGCAGGATCCAGATCCGGGACTCGGCAACCCCTAATGAGCCTCTTCTCGTGCCCGGTCCCAGCTTTCCCCCCGCGCCCGGTTGTACTCTTCTCCCCTCCCCTAACCAGCTGTATCCGGTTCCCAGCTTGTACATAATGAGTCTTTTTTATGATTAATTTTACATATTTCTTTGTGTATTGATTATTGCGCGTTGTTGTTGAGGATTGATTTTTTTATTACAGGTTTGGGAATTAGAAAAATAAAAAAAATATTTTAAAATTTTTTTGACATTTGGCGACGGATTATAGCCGTCGCTAAAAGTTTTTTATTACTATCCGTGTTTAGCAACGGATTATTCCGTCGCTAAATAAGACATTTTGCGACGGAATATTCCGTCGCTAAAATATTTATTCTGTCGCTAATTTAACAAAAAAAATTAAATTAAAATACTTAAAATATAATTAGAAACGGATATTCCGTCGCTAATTAATAAATAAATCCGTCGCAAAAACTTAAATATTACACGATGGATTTGAAAATTCTGTCGCCAAACTATTAGTGACGGGCTTTTTACGAGGGACTTTTAGTGACGGTAAATCCGTTGCTAAAACATTTAGCGACGGATTTCCCCGTCGCTAAAAGCCTTTTTCTTGTAGTGAGTAGGGGTCATCATTATACACGTGGAAGCAAACAGGGCAGAAGAAGCCTAGGTGGGCCTTGAAGAAGTAGGTGCTGCAGAGGCGGTAAAATATGCTGTGGCGGCAGAATATGCTGTGGCGGCAGATGTTGTAGACGAGGATTCACTCTTCCTTGTCGTAATTTCACCTGAGTAGCATTTGTGGGGATTGAATCGATGGGGGGAGGGAGAGTTAGGGTTCTACTTTGGATTCAAGAGGGAAGTGCAAAGTGATGAATTTGCTTGTGGAGTCTATGCTCCCAGTCCCGGTGGCTGGTGGAGTCTGTGCTCCTTGTTGCGGTAACTGGTGGAGAGAATGAAAATGGGAGTCTATGCTTATGTGTGAAGTCCATCCGAAATGAAGATGAGGGATTTTTTTTTTTACTAAAGTTATAATTTTGGCCTTCACTTTAGTTAGAAAAATGGCACATGACATGCACATGACCACTTTAACTATTATTTTGGATGGCCATCCAATTTTAGAGTCGTTTGCAATGCTTTTGTTAATGTTAGGAAATATTATTGTAAAAGTTGCAAACATAAGGAGCGAAATGCAAATACGTCTAAACCTCATAGAGAAATTTTGTTGTTAGCACTTTTTGACACATTAATAAGATAAGCATAATTCCTTTTACGGAGCCAGCTAGAATTATCATAATTCATTTAACCAACTATTCCCTAATTGCACATATGAGTCAAATTTGGAACTTTATTTCTCTCTAATATGATGTGTGTTTGAGGCATACTTTGCATTGTCATAAAGGCTAGAGGTGTTTCCGCATTCGCCATTTGAATTTGATGGTTTTGATTAGGTTTCAGTTAGGAGCAAAACAAATTTCTTCTTCTTCTTCATTGTGCAGTCCTATATGTTCAAATAACATCAGGATTTTCATATCTTTAGTGTTATAGCTGCCCGGTAATAAACAAAAATTTATTAAAGTGGGGGTGAGCACAGTTTTGATTCTATTTACATGTGATGTTAGTAATTTGGTGAAATTGTTAAAAGGTTAATTACATCCAGATTCCTGAAGTTAGGATAAAGTTACAGACGTATCCATTAATTTGAACAAATAGTATTAGTGTCCGTAGACCAAATAGAATCTTGAAATACATAAAGATTTTAACAAAATAACTTTATTGCCCTTGACTAAGAAGGCGATTTTCAAATGTCAACCCTTTTCTCATCTCTTCCTCTCTAAGAGCAGTAGCCACATCACCATCAGCAAGACGCCAGCGTCATCATCCTCCCCAAATGTTTCCTTGTTTTCGCCTTTGACAACACCCACCAACACCCAGACATCCCAACATTTACAACTCTGATATCATCCAACCTTTACCAATTGCATAGCCCATGGAACCTTCACCCCTCTACCAAATCTGCCTATAATGCACCACAGCCTATCACGAACCAAATGCACCACTAGCAACACAACCTGACCCCATCACCTCTAAACCCAACCACCCGCACCAGTAAACAACAACCTGGACTTGGTAAAGAGAAGGCTTAAATCATCATAGCCACCGCCCACCATTGGTATAGTCACGGTTGTCGCCCACCGCTACTTTGACCAAAACATTACTGAAATAATAATAATAATAATCTTGATCTTTTTAGTCACATGTAACTAATTAAGTTAGTGTGTTAATGGCATGGTAGTGGTCATTAATCATGCATTAGTGGGTGTTACTAATATGTTAGTGAGGTGTTAATAATATATTAGTGGTGCATATATTACAAATGCATTCCTAATATGGTTATGAAGATGAGTAGTGGTCTAGTAATTGTGTAGATAATAAGGTGAGTGGTGATATGGTTATTGTAAGTTTGGGAGTTACTTTTAGGCATTATATAAACTCATGTACCTCAACCATTTTGATGAAGTGGAATGAAGGTTTTCTCTCAAAATCTCTACATTGCCTCCTCATATATTTGTGTGTGTGAGTGCAACAAAGTGTTTTAGCTTGAGTGACCATTTGTCTACAACAAAGTGGTATCGGAGCACCAGGTTAGTTGTGCTTAAGTGAGTGAGTGAGAGAGAGAGAGAGAGAGAGAGAGAGAGAGATGGCAAACAATATGGTTCCATTTCAAATTTTGTGATTCAAAAAAGACAATTATGAAAATTGGTGCATTCGCATGAAGGCTATTCTTGGATCACAAGATGTGTGGGAGGTGGTGGACAAGGGCTTTACCGAGCCTCAAAATGAAGCCACACAGTGCTACCTAAAAGGAGGCCTTACAAGCCACTAGAAAGAAGGATCAGAAGGCTCTTGCAATCATCCATCAAAGTTTGGATGATGCGATGTTGCCAAAGATTGCAAATGAAACTACTTCTAAGAATGCTTGAGAGATTCTCCAAACTTCTCATGGTGAAGTGAAAAAGGTTCGTCTCCAAATGCTAAGAGGCAAGTTTGAAGCCTTACGCATGAAAAAAGCTGAATTAGTTTCGGATTACTTCTCGAGAGTGTTGGCTATTGTCAACCAAATGAAGAGAAATGGTGACGATTTGAATGAAGCACAAGTTGTAGAAAAAAAAATTTCTCCGTTCACTAGATCTCAAGTTTGACTACATTGTTGTAGCCATTAAAGAGTCTAAGGATGTAGACTCCTTGAGTATTGATGAACTCGTAGGATTGTTGCAAGCACATGAAGAAAGGCTAAATAAGAAGAAAGAAGAGCCTTTGGAGCATGTGCTATAAGCAAAACTTTCTTTGAAGGAAAAAGAGAGAAAGCAAGAAGGAGCCCAAAAGGGTTAAGGAAGTGGACGTGGAGGTGGAGGTGGTCGTGGACGCGGTCGTGGTCATGGCTAAGGAAAAGAACGAGGAGAAGGAAGTAATGCTCGCTCCCACAACAAAGAAGGACGATACCAATCCTCAAAGCAAGCAAGAGGTCGTGGTAGAGGAAATTATTCCAGAAAAAGACATAACAAATCTCAAGTTAAGTGTTAAAATTGTAACAATTTTGGTCATTATGCTTCAGAATGTGGATATGATGCTACTGACATTGAGGAGGAAGCCAATTATGTTGATAAGTAGTGAAAAATAGCAAAAATGAAGAAATAGAGCCTACTTCACTATTGGTGTATAAGGGACAAGAAAGTGGCGAGAAGAATTTGTGGTATCTTGACACCGGTACTAGTAACAACATGTGCAGAAACAAGATTGTTACAAAAAAGTACATACTATGTATGTACCATCTATATACTATATAAGGACTGTATTGATGACATAAGTAAAAAAAAAGTACATTTTATTTAATGGGTCAACAAAGGATGGACACGGCTGACATATTCTAAAAGTTGTTGGCCACGATTTGTTACATTTTCAAAATTCATGTCTTTGACTATAATTTTACCTAACCTCAGGGATCTAATCATAATTAGCCCTTCTTAAATTTTGTTTTGGTGATGGAATTTATTTGGTTTCTCTTATGTTAATATTCCTGGATACATAGCCTTCTTTTTATATGACCAAACAATCATAATGTCAAATGATATTTATATTTAGTGTTTGGTAATTTTAGGAATATCTTGAATATTATTAGTTTGTACTAAAAATTGATCATTTTTTTTTGGTAAATGAGAAAATGATATTGATAAAGTAAATATTACAAGGGTTTATCACTGATCAACCATTTCTGCTTTGCACTTGTAACTAGAAATAATCAAAGACTATTACAATAACATTAATGAAGACAAATACGACTCAGGAAGTCCACAAGCCGCCGCAAAAACAAGATAAAACCCTTCATCCCATCAATCAATGGGGATAGTGGTGGGACTATATCAGTGGTCGGTGGTGGTGCGTGATGAAGATGGCAATGGTGGTGGGTCGTGGTGACTGCGGCAGGTTTGATGGTCGTGGTGGTGCTCTGTGTGTGATAGGGGTTTTGTTAAAATGTTGTTCAATTTTTTGCTTCTAACAAAGTTTGAAAGTTGGATCTGAAAACAAAAAGCAAAACTGGAAAACCAAAACTCGAAAATGGAGTTTTCAGAAACAGTCACGTTTTAAAAACTGATTTTCAAAACTAAAGAGAAAAAAATAGAAATTGTCTGTCAAACGGTTTTTTCCTCTAATTTACAAAATTAGAGATAAACTGGAAAAAAAATATATGTCGAACGCTACCTATGTGTTGCGTAGAATGAGCGGAGAGAGTGCTTCACGTGTTGGGAGGAAATATATTGTAAGGTCACTCTGTTTATAGCACAGTGATGAGGAGTCCAAGCCTCGAGGCTTTAGATGTGTTCATTCATCTTATGGGGTCTGCGCTATGAATAATTCATGTCTAATTCTTGCAGGAAAGATAATAAAAAAAAAAGACCGCTCCACATTTTTGCCAGATTCCCATATATTTACATACATATGTTTCTGTAGTCTTTATTTTAAAAAACACTTCAAGATTTTCATACCTTCTGTTTAACATAATATCGCAGAATTTGTTTAAGAGGGTGGGAATGACTCTAATTCTCCTTAGGTCTGACGTTGATTAGTTGTTCAATTATTAAAATTTGATTTTGTGACGGAAATTATTTGGCTAACATTTGTTTAGCTGGGTTGGGAACTTATCTTTTGCATTATTGAGGCATACTCAGTAGGGAGCCTTAGGGGCCGTTTGACAGGGTCTTTTTTTGCTCTTTTTTTTCAATTTTAAAAATTGGAAAAAAAGGTAACTCTTTTTCTTTCCAATTTAAAAACTCACTTTTTAAATTGTAGAGTGAGGGCTTTTTTTGTTTTTACTTAAATTTTTTTTTTGAGACCTCCACCACAACGCACCCACCGCCGGCAGCCACCGCCCACCGCTGCCCGGCAGCCACCTTCGGCCGCAGGCAGCCACCACCGGGCAGCAATGGGCGGTGGCCACCACCGCTGGCAGCCACCGCTGGCAGCCACTGCCTCCGGACAGCAACCACCGACAGCCACCTCCGGCCGCCGGCAACCACCACCGGGCGGCCACCTCCGACAGCCACCACTGACAGCCACCTCTGCCGCCGGCAGCCACCACCGGGCAGCGGTGGGCGGTGGCCACCCCCGCTGGCCGGCCACCTCCGGCCGCCGGCAACCACCTCCGGCAGCCACCACCGGTCGGCGACCACCTCTGGTCGCCGGCAGCCACTGCCGGCAACAACTGCCAGCCGCCTGCCGGTGACCACCGCCAGCCACCACCACCGTCAACCACCGCTACACCCCACCACCGCCACCGCAAACCACCACAAAAAAAAAGTCAAAATAAAAAGGATTACCAAACACTACAAAAAAAACTAAAAAAAAAGGGTTATCAAACACTCACTTGTTTTTGTAAAAAAAATAAAAATTAAGTTACTCTTTAAAAACTGACCACTGAAAAAAAAATTGTGTCAAACAGACCTTTAATTTTGTATTACTAAAAACTCAATCAAATCTAATATATATATATATATATATATAAAAGCTGAAGCTGAGAGAATGTGTCCACGTCACCGCCTACGTAGACACTTTTTTTTTGCCATGTGGATTAAAAATTTTACTCTAATATATTTACTTCTAAATTTATATCCTTAAAATGTCATTTCAAATGAGTGATTGAAGACATTCATTTATACACACTAGCCTTAGTTGATTTTTCTTTTAAATTTAAAAATCTTACCATCATCATCTTTTCCATTAATCTGCCAAAATCTCTCAAAATTAACTAATTGTAATTTATAAATATATGTTATTATTGTCTCATCAATCCTATCATTTCTTTTATTCAACATTATGAACCCACTCTCCACCTCAAGCGTTTGTTATCCGCAATATCTTTACGTAGAAAGAATGGGCCAAGATAGACCTAAATTTGTATATATTTTTTATTTTTATATTACTTCTTTAAGCTTCTTATTTGTTAGCAAATTTGTTTATTTTATTTTTTGGTTTGTTCAAGTGTTAACTGTTTTCTTTATACCATGTACAATATTTCACGACTTTCGTTCTAATAAAAGGGTATTAAATTTCACTTTTTTTATTAGTATTATATCACAACATAGGTAGACTTCAAAAGTATCGCTTATAATCATCTAACGTCTTATTGCACAAAAAATACTTTTTAGATCTCGCTTATAATTTTGACATTCGAAGAAATTCACGTTCTTTTTTGGTATATTTTTTATAGATAATAATTCATAAAATAGTTGTAATGTAGTCAAAAAAATTTTACACAGTGTTCAGTGTGCAACGCAGGGGATCAAAGCTAGTATATTAAGTATCTCTCGAGATATAAAAACTCTTATCAAACTGTTAGAACCACATCAAGTTCAAAAATCCTTAAAAATGTCAACCGTTACTTAACAAAAGTGGGCATGTGACATGATTATAGAAAACTAACTTAAAAGACTATAAAAGTTAACCGTAAAAATATGGAAGGAATTGAAACTCGAAAATGGACTATAATGCACCCTTGCCTAAAATCGACTATTTCTTAAGGTCAAATTACATTTTTGGCCAGACTCAATCTTATAAGAAATAAGTACTGCAATCATGATCTTTTTCAATAAAATTATTATTTTAATATTGTTAAATAATAATTCCAAAAAATATATAGGGAGTATTTATTATCTCTACACAGAAAATTATAATAATCAACTTGCAGCACGAATAACGTATAAAAGTTTTCTGTAAGTATAGTACATGGGTGACCACAATTTGTTGCCTCGGGAAGATTGTAGGCTGCTTCATCAGAAAATTTTGGGTCTGCCCATGCAAATACAGGGAAAGTAGAGAAGCAGAGTTATGATTAATGTTTGTTTGGTAGAAGGAGTGGACGAGGTGAAGATTGTGGGCTGCTGCACCAAAAGGCTGTCTCTGTCCATGCAAAGGCAGGGCAGTAGAGATGATTAATATGTGTTTGGTACAAGTAGTGGACAGAGTGGATCACGTGTTACCAGGAAAGATATGCTTGCATTATTTTTATATTGGCTTTGTGGTGGTTAGGTTGAGTGGACAAGAGGTCGTTGGGAAGATAGAAAAAAGGCCCGCAATCCCGTTTATTATTGAACGTTGTAGCTAGTGTATTACTCCGGGTAGTTATTACATCACACATAAAGTGGATGTGAAATTTACAGAATCTATGTTGTCCTTTGCTGTGCATTATTGGAACCAAATATTCTCAATTTCTTTGACCCGCTTGCTTGGAAAGGATGTTGATGTATGATACGTAGGCAAAGTTAGTTGGACGAGATATTCTTTGTGTATAGTTCGAGAGGTGGTGCTTGTAAGGATTTTACTATGTTCTTTTATGTCCACTTTACCCACTTATTCACTCGTTTTTTCTAATTACAGTTGAAAGAAGATAGTATGATTAATAAGAATATTTATTGCACCACTAACAAGTAGTCAAGGATATTTTTTGCACCAGAATTGAAAGTAGTTCCCTACTATTTAATAGCATTTCTTTTGAGGATTTATAGTAAAAGTCGTTCTATTCTGTATACGGAATCAACAATATAAAAATGGATCATGCTCCAATGACTCAGCAATAGAAGATTAGATTTTACTCCCAATGATAAAGTCATTATGTCCCATTACAATCTTTAATCTGATGGTAACTGTACTTTTTGAAATAAGTTTCGTAAGCATTTGAGAACTTCATACACATTATATATATATATATATATATATATATATATATATATATATATATATGGTCGTGACTCAAGTTGCCAGCGCGATCTTGCCGTCAGATCGCGAGCGTGGACGATCATTTTTCTCGACGTCCGCTACATTGTGTAGCAGACGGTGTGATACCGTCTGCTACATTATGTAGTAGACGGTCATATCACGCTAGCAACTTGCCAGCGCTAGTAATAGATCACGCATATATATATATATATATATATATATATATATATATATATATATATATATATATATATATGGGAGCTGATCCGTTGATAGCGCTAGCAAAATGGGGTATTTTGCTAGCGCGATCTGACCGTCCATCCTGAAAGATGGACAGTCCAGATCGCGCATTTTTCCAAAACTTTTTCCCGTCCGCCATACAGTCTCGCGGACGGGAATTTTACCTTTTTGCCCTCCTCCCATGTCCGCGAGACTGTCTCGCGGACGACTTTCGATTCCTGACATGTGTCAGGAAAAGGTGTCCGCGAGACAGTATGGCGGACGCCCTCTAGGCTGACACATGTCAGGACCTGTCCCGTCGGTCGCCTATAAAGTCTTCTGAGCCCCGAGAACTGTTCCCCTTGGTATCTGTGACGTCAACAAATACTGTTTGTGGGAGCTCTCCAATGTAGCGGACGGCGTCCCTTCGTCCACTCTCTCCTGCTATAAATATTAAATCAGATCGGGCTATATATATTATTGTAGCGGACGGCGTCCCCCCCCCCCCTCTCTCTCTCTCTCTCTACGAACATCTAACCCAAGCCGCTACCCACATCTACCGCGACACCACCGTCCTCCCCTCAACGCCGATCTCGATGGCTTCTGGATCGGAGACCACCTACGCCTACGATTATATTGGCAACTTGCACCTGGTAGGCAAACACTTTTTCAAAGTCATGATGCCGGGATTTGAGCATGAACTTGTAGGCTATCCCTCTTTCTCTTTCTCTGTATTTTCGTGTGTTAAAAGTTTGATCTTTTGTTTTTCTTAACCAAAACTAACCTATTTTTTGTATTGTGTTTGGTAGGACATACCGGAAGCATTTACCAATCAATTTACAACAATTCATGATAGTGCAAGATTATATAGCCGCAAGGGGGCATGGCAGGTTGAAATCAAGCTGAAGCCCGGCCGATCCCAAAAAAAGGAATTCGCAGAGGGTTGGAACGTCTTCGTGCGCCAGCATGGCCTCGAACTCGGGGACTTTGTAGTGTTCGAACACCTTGGGTGGTGGGATTTTCAAGTTGTAATCTTTGATCGGAGCGCTTGTGAAAAACTTTCGTACCCCATTTGTGAACCATAGTTTATTATTATAATAAAAAACATTATGTTCTTGTTCATTATGTTTCCAAATTTTTTCTTGCTTAATTGTGCCTTTTTTTTTGTTGCCTTGATATATTGAGATCGTTGATTGTGAATCGTACATTATTTTTTGAAAAAATTGAGATTGTTGATTCCGTCGCTAAAACAAGTCTTCGGGCGTCAGTTTATTAAAATAGCATTAACCTACTATGTCGCTAAAACAAGTCTTCGGGCGCCAATTTATTCCAATTTATTACATTACGCTACATTGTATAGCTCTATATAGCGCACAACAAAGTCCAGCTCTACAATATAGCGGATATAAGGCCTCCGCTTAGGCCGAGGTTCGGGAAGGTCGGAACTAAATGTCTGGTCCGTGCCAACTATTTTCTGGTCCAACACTATTTTTATTTCGGTATGTATATCCGCGATACTATATAGCGGACAGTCTATTAGCGTCTAGGGGCGTGTACATAGTATAGCGGACGTGTGAGAAGACAACCAAAAGAAACAGAAAAAAAGAAAGAAAGAAAAAAAGGAGAAAAAAAGAAAAAAAACTAAGTGTTGGAGAGGGGGTATTCTGCGGGCCGTCCGCTATATAGTATAGCGGACGTAGAGAAGACAACCAAAAGAAAAAAAACTAAGTGTTGGAGAGGTGAAAAAACTAAGTGTTGGAGAGGTGAAACTAAGTGTTGGTTGGAGAGGTGAAAAAACTAAGTGTTGGAGAGGTAAAAAACTAAGTGATGGAGTGGGTGTTCTGCGGGCCGTCCGCTACATAGTATAGCGGACGTAGAGAAGTCAACCAAAAAAATTCTGCGGGGCCGTTCGCTATATAGTATAGCGGACGTAGAGAAAACAACCAAAAGTCTATCGTCCGCGATACTATATAGCGGACAAGGAATAGACTGGTGTCATCCGCGATACTATATAGCGGACGGCAAACATATATTATATAGCGGACAGCAAATATATATATTCAAACCCAAAAGAAAGTCCTAACTTCGACACTCTTCTCCGTTCTTCCTACTCACAAATATTCCCAGCGGCGTTGGCAAGCAGATCTGCGCAATTTCTTCATAAGAGCAGCTTTAATACCCTAATAGATCACGTAAGTTCACAAAATCAATCCTTTACATGTTTCTAATCTATAGTTGTGATCAATATTGCGTTTTATGCGTGGTTTTGATTATGCATTGAGCATGTGCTAGCGATGATGAGGATTTATATATGTATGTATTTGTTCATGTGCTAGCGTTTGTAAAATCCGATTCCATAGTTTCAGTTGCAAAAAATGGAATTTATCCCTGGACCAGAAGATCCATCCGTGTTATACGACCAAGCCAACCATATCAGTACGCTCATATGGGATGGTGGAGTAAGATACATTATTTATCAACTTTCTTATTATTACGAACGTTGTTTTACCATTCATTTTGCTTAAATTGTATTTATTAATAATTCGTAGGAAAGAGAACTTCTCACCACCGTAGAAGTATCTCGCGAGTTCACGAGATGGAAATTGAACAAGTCCCAGAAAAGGATACTGCGTGGAATTGGGTTTGGGATTTTCACGCATGGGCAGATCTTTCAACAGCTTGACCGGGCCTTGATAGGTGCCCTTGTTGAGAGGTGGAGAAGTGAAACGAATACGTTTCACTTCCCGCTCGGAGAGATGACGATTACCCTAGAAGATGTAGGGTTCATCTTGGGGTTGCCGGTGACGGGGCGGCCGGTAATTGCTCCTCCGTCAGACGCAACGAATAAGAGAACAGCGCGAGACTTCTTCACTTCGATACCCCAGGATCAATTTAGCACTGGTGGTATAAAGTTGAAGTGGTTGGTAGATACCTACGGGGTTTTGCCGGAAAACTATACGGGCCGTGAGCTTGTGGTGTACACAAAGGCCTTCCTCTTGTGGGTGATGGGGGCAATTTTATTCCCAACGACGTCGAAGAACACGGTCAGCGTGAAATATTTACCGTTGTTGGGTAACCTGTCAGAGGTTGGGGATTATGCCTGGGGTGCAGCGGTTCTTTCGTATCTGTACCGAGCATTGCACAAGGCAACGAGGCCCAACTCCAAAGCCATATGTGCATGTCTCTCGCTATTGCAGGTATATCATATAAATCATGTCTTCGTTATTGTGTTTTATTTTTGTTGAATCGACGATATAAATATAATTTTTTGATGTTCTCAGGTGTGGTCTTATGAACACCTTGCTCCCGGTGCACCAACGCGTAGGGATGGAACCGATAAAGTCTGGCCTCGGTTGTGTGCTTGGGAGTACAGCCGGAGGGCTAGCCACTACAAGAGGAGAGTCGATCCCCATCACAACATTACGTACTATCGAGGGGAGTTCGACCGTCTATCTCCGGGCCAAATGCGTTGGGCACCGTACATACGTTTGGCGCGACGGGTGGGAGAGTCGTTCGTCTTCACGCTCTCCGGGTTGCAGCGCACACCCCTGATCCATTTCGAGGTCGCAGAGTGTGCAGCTGCCCGACCGAGCAATGCGCCATTTTGAGTTGGAGCAGGGTTTGCCAGTCGATGCCCCGGATATGAGGGTTAACAGGAACCCACCGGATGTCGGAGTGTTTGGCACCGCCAATGCGTACGAATTGTGCGCGGCCGAAATAGAGCTTTGGACTTCTTGGCAGGACACTGGCGGCCATCGTCTCGGAGCCAGACCCCGTTATCAGCATCGATCAGTACGATGAGTGGTACTACCGCATCACGCGGAGGAGAGTAGCCCCTGTAAACTTTGAACGTGGGGAGAGGTATGCGCCTAGGGGTCAGATCGATGAGCGTATGGCATACAATCTCGTAAGTTGCCCAACAAGTCTGACTTGAACCAAATTTGTTGAATATAAATGTCTGATTGAAGTTACTTAATTTTTTATCTCTTTGGATGTAGGTTAATGCCTCGCTTGCATTCTTCCAGAAGTTGAGTGAGCGGAGGGATCTGGTGAGCGCAATGGGCGAGGATCTTTGCCAACAGGCTGCGACATTGGCTTTAGGCTGCGGGAATTTTTTGCGCCAAGCATCGGGACAGTCTTCGGGAGTCAGCCCGGGAATGGGTTATACGGGCGTCAGCCAGGGATACGGTGATCCCTCTGGACAGGCTTCAGGGGTGAGTCAGGGAGTTGGTGGTACGTCTGAAGCGGGGATGGGACAGGCTCAAGCGTCGTGGGGCGATTACAGCGGCCCCTCCTTCAATTTGTTCCCGGAACCCCTCTCTCAAGTCACGCAAGACTGTCCTTTCGGAAACTACGGTTTCTCCGAGGCACTGCCCATATCCCGTGGGCGCCACCAGTTGGCGGGAGCATCCAAACATCGGTCCGCGCGTGTTATCTTGGATGCTTTTTTCATCCTCAGTACAAGAGTGGCACGACTGGGGCAATGCAAGGAAGGGGCAAGGGGAGAACCATGGCCCAGTGGAAACCGTCCCCTAACCTACAAGCATATCTTGCTAGGGATAGTCCAGTGAGCGCAAGTGTTGCCGACGTGT